>CM042220.1:26366934-26436934 GCA_023566465.1 Cottus gobio | reverse complement strand
GCTCGCTTCTCCCTGACCAGAACCAGCCTGGCCTTCTCCGTCACGTACCAGAGGTGAGCTTCCTGTCTGATAACAACCTTCATGTCTGGGTTCAGACAAAGAAGGTTCATGTGCAGAATATTGCAGAATAATGCAGAATATTGCAGAATATTGCAGAATTATGCAGAATTATGCAGAATATTGCAGAATATTGCAGAATAATGCAGAATAATGCAGAATAATGCAGACTAATGCATATATGATATGAATAATAATCATGTCTTTGTTCTTTCAGGATGAGCCGCCCCACGAAAATAGTGCTCCTGGATGCGGATGGCACCACTGCTTTTGAGTACCGAGTCCCCAAAGGACAGTCGGACATGGTAAGCCCCGCCCCCTCCCAGTGCTTCCATTAGGATTGTTTCCATTAAGTGTGTTTCCAGAGAGGAGAGATTAAGTGCTGGTGTGATGAATGCTGCCGCTGCGTGACTCCACACTCAAACGCTTTGACTTGTTTTTTTTCCTCCCATAACTCACTCCGCAATAATAAACGATAAACACACACACACACACACATGCAAACACAGTGACACTTCCTCTCTTTCCAAACCGAGTCTGATTGCTGTAAACATCAACACTCGCTCGCTCGGGGGAGAAACGGCCGGCGGGTCAGAGGTGGAGCCGGCGGAGTTTAATAAAAGCCCAATATTATGCTGATAAATCAGCGGCGTGGCGGCGGCGTCCGTGCACGCGAGGCCCCTCAGGACTCAACTCCATCAGTGCACACTCACTTCCTGCCAAAGTACACACATCTCCTCACTCCACTTTCAGACCAGGAACCCAGAAATTATGATTTTTATACAAATATTAGTGTCAAGCACCAGAGGACCTCAGAGAGAACACACACACACACACACACACACACACACACACACAGAATAGGGGGGCGAATACTTTAGTAAAAGAGACATTTTTCACACGTTGCATCACTGTGATGGAGAGCATCGCTAATTAAAAATGGAGATTACCTCCTGAACCCTGGAAGTTTGGAGGCACCGGCGCTCTGCCTCCCCCCCACACACAAGTACACACACACACACACACGCACACACACGCACACACACACACACACGCACGCACGCACACACGCACACACACACACACACACACACACACACACACACCATCCGTAGTGGCTTCGTGTTGACGGGTTGCAGACTGCGGTTCTGAGAGAACAATCACATGTTTTGATGTATTTAACAGATGTGTTGGCTGTTCTGTCTGAGTGCCGTTTCCTTCTTCTTCTTCTTCTTCTTCTTCTTCTTCTTCTTCTTCTTCTTCTTCCCCCTCGTGAAATGTTTGGAGACTCTGTGCTCGAGTGCAACTCACTGTGAAGCCCAAGCATGCAGCGTAACCTGTGTGTGTGTGTGTGTGTGTGTGTGTGTGTGTGTGTGTGTGTGTGTGTGTGTGTGCAGATCTGTGGCGTGTGGAAGAACCTGGCGAAGCCTCTGATGCGGCGGCTGCAGTCCGAGCAGATGCGCATCAGCATGAGCACGGCGGCGGCGGGCGGACGTGGAGAAGTGGAGGGCAAGGTCATCAAGCACAGGGCGCTGTTTGCCGGTGCGTTCAGGGACATTAAGAACATTATGTTATATCCATACTGTATCACTGTGGTGGACTTCTTTAAGTGTGTGTGAGCCGAGAGAACGCAGGTGCTAATGTGTGTGTGTGTGTGTGTGTGTGTGTGTGTGTGTGTGTGTGTGTGCAGAGACCTTCAGCTCCACGCTGACGTCGGAGGAGGAGAACTCGGGGTCGGGAGGCCTCGCCATGTTGACGCTGAGCGACACGGAGAGCAACCTCCACTTCATCCTCATCCTGCAGGGCCTCGTCAAGCACCGCAGCAAAGGTGGGAGGAGCCAGAGGCGACCACGACCACGGCTTTGAGTCGTTGCCTCTGAGGCCTGAACAGCTTTAACCCTCTAACCGCCCCTCTCTCCACAGAGCCTCTGCTGGTGCCCATCCGAGTCCAGCTGGCGTACCGGCAGCACGTCCTGAGGGAGATCCGAGCCAACGTCACGTCTCACGTGAGTCACGTCCTCAAATCCATTCAGAAGGAACAAGCAGCAGGAAACTAGTGGGAGGTTTTTCTTTTTAGGGGGAACCGGTGTTGAAGGGAGGAGGAGAGGTGTTGTTGTTGTTGTTGTTGGTGAGGAACACACACAGCAACACACTCCTGCTGCCCCCCCCCACACACACACACACACACACACCACCCACTCTGTGAGACGGATGTGGTCGGCTCGCCACATCCTCGTTCTGTTGTCGCGCGACGCTCGATCACAGCAAACAACCCTGAGACATGACGAGTGTGTGTGAGTGTGTGTGTGGGGGGGGGGGGGGGGGGAGAAAGTGTGCGAGAGGGACTTTTTTTTTGCGGGGAGACAGATGTGGGGGGGGTACACACTCCTCACACATGTCAGTGGTTAGTGGTCTGTGGGCCGAGATGGATGGGGGGGGGGGGAGGAGGGGTGGCAGGCGGCTCTGGTTTTAATAAACTGTGAGGAATTGTGCCTCTTTTTGAGTGTGTGTGTGTGTGTGTTGTTTCGGGCCTAGCGGTGAGAGAGAGACTGCCCGTCGTCACCTCGCTGTGCCTCTCGGTGTGAAGTCGAGCGACCTCATCGTTCTCCAGAAAGATTTCAGATTTCTCATCAGACGCCAGAAAAGACAGATTTACACACCTTGCCGCCGTATATCCGTTTGCACCTTACTCCCCTCTCATTACCCCCCGCCCCCTCTTCTCCTCCTCCTCCTCCCCGAACATAAGCCCCTCCCCTCCTCCGTTCTGGCTCCTCGCCATGTGGATTTACAGCACATATTTATATATATTTATATTGAACCGAGGCCCCGAAGTCATAAAAGTAACATTTCTTCAACACGCTCCTGCAGCTGTCCTATTACCACACACACATGTGTTTGTTTTTCCCGATCTGTAACGTGACCGCCCGTGTCCCGGAAGGTTCGCGGCTCTTTAACGTCTTTGTGACCGCTGCTCATCCTGAGGAGCGGTTGCTGCTCTGGGATCTGTTTCTGGTGTTGATACGAGTCTTCCTGGCCCCTCCCCCGCTGACCTGCAGGACCCGGACTTCGCTGAGGTGCTGACGGACCTGAACAGCCGCGAGCTCTTCTGGCTGTCCCGCGGCCAGCTGGAGATCGCCGTGACGACCGAGGGTCCGGACCCCCGGAAGATCTCCGGCTTCGTCACCGGCAGGAGATCATGCGACAGTGAGTCCATTTTTAATGTCTGTCCTCCCCGTCTATTAATACTCATAAAGTCTCATCGAAGAATAAAACACAATATGTTTAGTATTTATCTGTGTGTGTGTGTGTGTGTGTGTGTGTGTGTGTGTGTGTGGGTGTGTGTGGGTGTGGGTGGGTGTGGGTGGGTGTGTGGGTGTGGGTGGGTGTGTGTGTGAGTGTGTGTGTGTGAGTGTGTGTGTGTGTGTTTGTGTGTGTGTGTCTGACCCTTTTCGTGTTTCCGTGACGACTGACAGGCGCCAGAACAGAAAGATGTTTCATTTTTTTTATTTATTAATTTTTTTCAGTCCAACTTTTACACACAGCGATGCTGCCGAGGTCTTTAACAGCTTGACGTTATGAGTGAAGAATTCAAACACGTCTCTCTCTCTCTCCCTCTCTCTCTCTCTCCCTCTCTCTCTCTCTCTCTCTCTCTCTCTCTCTCTCTCTCTCTCTCTCTCTCTCTCCCTCTCTCT
Organism: Cottus gobio; assembly: GCA_023566465.1. NCBI lineage: Eukaryota > Metazoa > Chordata > Actinopteri > Perciformes > Cottidae > Cottus > Cottus gobio. The sequence continues at coordinate 26,433,185 of CM042220.1, read as the reverse complement.
CTCTCTCTCCCTCTCTCTCTCTCTCTCTCTCTCTCTCTCTCTCTCTCTCTCTCTCCATCCCTCCTCTGTTACTCATTCCCTCCTGTCCTCAGCTCAATCTCTTTAAGCCTCCTGCATTCAGTGAGGGTTACCTCACTCTTCAGGCTTAACCTTGGCTGTGTGTGTGTGTGTGTGTGTGTGTGTGTGTGTGTGTGTGTGTGTGTGTATGTGTGTGTGTGTATCTTTTTGGCCGAAGGTCACAAGTAAAATTACGCGCCTCCTGATTAGTGGTTCAATTACATCTGTCGCCTCAATGACTGCGTCTTGGTGGAGGGATGACATTATGAGGCTGCAGAGCGTGAGGGAATGTACACACACACACACACACACACACACACACACACACACACACACACACACACACACACACACACACACACACACACGCACACACACATACACACACACACTTCCTCTCCCTTCAACCAACCAGCAGATCTCAACATGACAGGAATCATTGCCTCATCTCATGCTGTCAGGCTCTGCTGTAGTTTAGCGAAGGGGAAAAAACGAGTAATTTGCAGCGTTTTGTGGGTTTTTGGATATGAATCTGTCTTTTGTCTGGCTCAGCCATTCAGAGCGTGATGTCCAGCGGCGATGCGCTGACCCCGGGGAAGACGGGCGGCGTGGGGTCGGCCATCTTCAACCTGCACGACAACGGCACGCTGGACTACCAGGTATGACTGCAAATATTATTATATAATATTGTTTTAGCTTGTTGATCATAATAGAACGTGTGCGTAAATCATTCAAACACGAGATAGACGTTCATAAAACTGACTATAGTAAACCTGTTCTTCGCCTCTATTCATTCTTGAAAATTAATCTATTCCTTCTCATTGATTTTTTTTTTTTAATGAACAATTTGTAAATGCCTAACAAAAGGTTCCACATCCCACTTGTGTAAGTTGCATGCTGGGTAATGACCTCTGAACAAGTCATGATGTCAGAAAGTCCTGCTGGTTCCCTCTTTAAACTTAAACCCCCCCCATCCAGGTCCAGGTGGCGGGTCTCAGCAGCGAGTTGGTCGGCCTCACCATCGAGCTGAAGCCGCGGCGGCGGAACAAGCGCTCGGTGCTGTACGACCTGACGGCGGACTACGACAAGGCAACGGGGCGGGCGGCGGGCAGCTGGAGCCGCCTGGAGGCGCGGCACATCCACATGCTGCTGCAGAACGAGCTGTTTGTCAACGTGGCCACCGCCCACAGCCAGCAGGGGGAGCTGAGGGGCCAGATCAGGGCCCTGCTCTACAGCGGCCTGGAGGCGCCCAGACACGGTGGGGACCCGGTAGCACCCAGTAGCACCCGGTAGAACCTAGCAGCACCCAGTAGCACCTGGTAGCACACAGTAGCACACACCCAGTAGCACCCAGTAACACCCGGTAGCACCCAGTAGCACACAGTAGCACCTGGTAGCACACAGTAGCACACACCCAGTAGCACCCAGTAGCACCCGGTAGCACCCAGTAGCACACAGTAGCACCTGGTAGCACACAGTAGCACACACCCAGTAGCACCCAGTATAACCCGGTAGCACCCAGTAGCACACAGTAGCACCCGGTAGCACACAGTAGCACCTAGCAGCACCCAGTACCAGTAGAAAATGTATTTAAATGTACTGTCTCTTTAAACGTACTGTCTCTTTAAACGTACTGTCTCTTTAAATGTACTGTCTCTTTAAACGTACTGTCTCTTTAAACGTACTGTCTCTTTAAAAGTACTGTCTCTAAATGTACTGTCTCTTTAAATGTACTGTCTCTTTAAATGTACTGTCTCTTTAAACATACTGTCTCTTTAAATGTACTGTGTCCTTCCTCAGAGTTGCCCACCCCTCTGGCGGGTCACTTCGTGGCCCCCCCGGTGAGGACCGGGGCCTCGGGCCACGCCTGGGTCTCGGTGGACCAGCAGTGTCACCTGCACTATGAGATCGTGGTGGCCGGCCTCAGCCAGGCCGACGACCTCACGGTGAGCGCTCACCTGCACGGGCTGCTGGAGATCGGAGAGATGGACGACAGCAGCGCCGCCCACAAGAGGCTGCTGACGGGCTTCTACGGCTCCCAGGTACACACACACGCACACACACACACACACACACGCACGCACGCACACACGCACGCACGCACGCGCACGCGCACGCACACACACACGCACACGCACACACACACACACACATACACGCACACACACGCACGCACGCACACACACACACACACACACACACACTAATTAATGTACACACACTCATACTTACAGTCTCCTCCTCCCTCTCCTCCTGCTCCTCCTCCTCCTCCTTCTTCTCCTCCCTCCCTACTCCTCTTGCTCCTGCTCCTCTCTCTCCTGCTCCTCCCCCTCTTCCTCCTCGTCCCCCTCTTCCTCCCCCTCCCCACCTCCTCCTCCTCCTCCTCCTCCTCCTCCTCCAGGCTCAGGGAGTGCTGAAGGACATCAGTGCTGAGCTCCTGCAGCACCTGGATCAGGGCACGGCCTTCATCCAGGTCAGCACCAAGACCAACCCCCGAGGAGAGATACGAGGACGGGTGAGTCCTGAAGTCCTGACATGGAAATCTGTAAAGATGAAGTTATGAAGTCCAGAGGGTTTTCACAAAAGATGAGCATTATAATATATAATATAATATAAAGCTGCACGTTAAGCTGAACAAATAATTTTTTCTGATTTTCAAAATGATTTAAAAAGCAAACAACTGTAAAATGTAGAAATAATTGTTTATAATAATATAAGTTAGTTCTCAAAACTAAATCTTATGTACACTTAAGTAGCAGATATATATAAAAGGTGCTTTTAATTAGTTGGTTTATTCTATTGGAAATGTTCATATTTCTTTATTAAATTGATTGGTTATTGTTCTGCATTGATCGCCAAGTTAAATTCCTCGTATGTGCAAATTAAACTATAAAATAAGTCGTATAAAAAGCACAATACAGGATTTTAGCGGAGAGAAGAAGAGCGGTCGGGTCCTCGGGGCCTCGGGCGTCCTTTAACCGCCCGACTGGATAAGTGTTGCTCACTTTCACTGCAGCTGCTGTCTGCAGAAGACCTTCAAGAAGTTTGTTTTATTGGAGTTCAGAACACACACACACACACACACACACACACACACACACACACACACACACACACACACACCTCAGTAGAGTCCAGATGTTTTAATAGCAAACAGCTCCAATGTGTAAACAGCCGCCAGCTCAGAAACTCTCCAATTAGCGGCAATTAACAAGTCAGCTTGAGACTCCGCCTCCAGTCAACAGCTCTCTCTCTCTCTCTCTCTCTCTCTCTCTCTCTCTCTCACCACTCTTTCCTCCACCTCTCTGCAGGTCCACGTGTCCAACAACTGCGAGCCGGGCACCAGGGTGGAGGCGGAGGAGGCCGAGGTCGACGCCCTCTTGGCGAAGGACCCCGAGGAGCTGAAGAAGGACCCCCACACCTGCTTCTTCGAGAACCAGCACCACGGCCACGGCGCCCGCTGGACCCCCCACTACGACAAGTGCTTCTCCTGCAGCTGCCGGGTGAGGGGGCGGGGCCATGGCGTGTCAACACGCGCGTGCGGTGTATTGTCCCCGTGTGTCACAAACTAAAACGTCCCCGTCTCTCTGCAGAAGCGGACCGTGATCTGCGACCCCGTCATCTGCCCGCCGCTCAGCTGCTCCCGGACGCTTCAGCCCGACGACGCCTGCTGCCCCGTCTGCGACGGTGAGGCCCGACCGCCCGTGTGCACGCGGGAAATGTGGCTACGCCGAAATGTTTTCATAGCGCGGCTTTGAGATTTGTGTTTTTGCTGCAAATTCCCCAAAATGCTCCCGAGAGAAATCCTAAAGTTGCAAACTAATCCTGTTTTTTTTCCTTTGTTTTGTTCCCGCTCAGAGAGCAAAGATCCCAAAGACACGACCCTCCCAGAGAGGGTGGACGAACACCCCGAGGGTGGGTCTCTCTCTCTTTGCATCTCAGCCTCCATCCTCTTCCTGCTGACGCTCCTCTGTAACCGTTATTCCCTCTTTCCCGTCTCTCAGGTTGCTACTTCGAAGGAGACCAGAAGATGCACGCCCCGGGCACCACGTGGCATCCCTTCGTGCCTCCCTTTGGTTACATCAAATGTGCCGTCTGCACCTGCAAGGTAGAGACGCAGGGAAAAGTAACCCTTTCTCACGCCAAACATCCTGTAACGGTTAAAAGAAAGATAAAGGCATGAAGGAGTTCCTCTTAGGGAACGTTTAGACTATTTATGTGGAAAGAAAAGTACTCAGTCTAAATTAATGTAAACAAAAGAATAGATCATTCCCTAGTTATGCATTTCTTTTGTTCTTTGTTTTATCCTGTTTCTATTTTGTTGTTTATTGTATGTTTTAAAACGAACAAAAGCAGCTGATGTGAGATGTGATTAGGGTTGAAGGACAGTGTTGAATTATATTGTACACGCTGTCAAAATCATACAGCAATTTAGCAAAAACAACTAATCTCTTATCAAAAAAAGTTAAGAAAAAAAATATTTGAAACTGAAAAAAATATTTTTACCTGAAAAAATAAGATTCAAAACTGTAAAAAAACAGATTGAAATTTAAAAAAGTTTAATAAAATCTGCAACTGAAAAACTTTAAATGAAAAAATATATTTTATTCGAAACATTTCCAGAACTGAATAAAAATAAAAGTTTAACCCCAAAAGACTTCTCATAAACTTTTTAACATGAAATGTTAAATGTATGCACCTTCCGCCAGGACAAATTCCTTGAATGTGAAAACAAATGGTTCTGATTCTGATTCTGATTATCTTGAATACATTGTTGAAGGTTTCATGTTAAAATCTTTATTTTCTGCACACTTTGGTTCCCAGGGCTCCTCGGGCGAGGTGCACTGTGAGAAGGTGACGTGTCCGCCGCTGACCTGCAGCCACCCGGTGCGCCGCAGCCCCTCCGACTGCTGCAAGCAGTGCCCCGAGGAGGACCGGGCGCCGGCGGGCCTGGAGCACGGAGACATGATGCAGGCCGACGGCCCGAGGAGCTGCAAGTTCGGCAAGAGCTTCTACCAGAACAGCGACAACTGGCACCCATGGGTGCCGCTGGTGGGCGAGATGAAATGCATCAACTGCTGGTGTGACGTAAGTGTGCTTTTGGTGAGGCTGCGGGTTATTAATAAATAACTTAGTTATAGTAATACAAATAGTTTCTCTTTTCTTTTAGTGGAAATATGAATCGCTATGAATATTGATATTTTGTTCCAACTCTCACGAAAATATAAAATATTATATATTTAATAATATAAATAATATATAAATATATATATAATAATAAGAAAATATAATATACATATATATAAGTATATATGAATATTTATATGTATACATATATACATATATATATATATATAATATATATATATATAATATAATAATGATGTAAAGAGAAGAACCAGAGGATCTGAGCGTTTGTAATTTAATAATAATAATAATAATAACAATAATATTAGAACTTTAAATCAATACTAACAGGTTTTGGACTCTTTTGGTCTTCGTTCATACAGAATGTATTTATTAATTACAGCTGGTTGTTGTTGCAAAAGCCTGCTAGTTATCAGTCCTTTCTGTGAAATGACGATGATGATGATGATGCTTCCTCCCTCACAGCACGGCGTGACCAAGTGCCAGAGGAAGCAGTGCCCGGTGCTGACCTGCAGCGGCATCGCCCGGCGGGAGGCGGCCTGCTGCCCCGAGTGTCAAGGTGAGCCACACACACACACACATACACTACTACTACAATACTACTTTATTGTCTTTAAACGCGCTCTGTGAAGAAAGAAGTCAAGTATTAAACACTTTACAAAGACATGAAGGTTGAATATCATGAAAACTATTTGATTTGGCTTTTGAAGAAGTGAGGACCAAAATGTTACGGTCCTCACTTTGTTGCAAGTACAAGCACACACACACACACACACACAGAAGTCTATCTAAATGACTCTACTTCTCTCTTGATGTATTCCCTCAGTAAACATTGTAAACATGAGTTTATGTCTCAATCTCTAGTTTCAAGTCTTCTTCAATACAGCGTGATGTTCATTTAGTAAATTATGCTCATTTAGAGTCAAACAGACCATAAAGCAGGGGATGCTTTAGGGTGGGGCTTACTGTGATTGACAGGTCGACACCAGAGACGTATACAACATCTCTTGGTCCCTCCTCCTTATTTTAAATATGGTCACTTCCTGTTCACTGGTTGCAATATTCTGAATCCTGATTCTTGGGTCCTAAATCTCTTTCCGTTCTCCTCAGAATCCAAAGAGGAAGACGACGTGACGATGAAAGCTCCAGACAGAAGACGGAGCTGGGGACACTGATCTGGTCCGGACCCGCAACACCAAACCCCCCCACCCCCTTCTCCCAAAACCCAGAGCTGCACACTGGGCCCCCCCCCCCTCCACACCCGCCCTGTTGTCAGCTTCAGGATTGTAATGAACAGACAGACGGAGACGGATCCAGATCAAAACCCTCCAAAGACTCAGCTGTGGGGCGACGAGCACCAACCAGACTTTCACACCCCGCTCTGCTTCCCGCCTCTCCGTTGTTGCTGGAACTTTCTTTTTGCTCTGTTTTACATATATATTATATGTATATATATATATATGTGTATGTATATACATGTAAAAATATAACACACCTGTTCAATGGGATGATGTCATCGACAGGGCTTCTTTTTGAAGTACAGCCATAGCTGCTGCAGCTCGATGGAAAGGAACGTGTTGTCTACACGTGTGTGTGTGTGTGTGCGTGTGTGTGTGTGTGTGTGTGAGAGAATGTGTGTGTGTTTATTTTTTACCAGTAAAGAATACCAATATTCAGCGATACAGAATCACGGTTAACGTCCAGGTTAAAGCATCGTTTTAAAAACATCCTGGAAACGGGGTTTCCCTTAGGCCCGCCTCCAGCTGTGATTGGCTGTCAGATTTTATTCCCACTTTTCATCGTTCTCTCGCCGTCGTACTCGCCGCCCGTGGATCTCGTCGCCTCCTGCTTCGAAATAAGTAATATTTTCTTATGAATTTTTCTATCGGTGTTGTTTATGAATATGAAGCTGGTTTGTATTTTGTTGTTTTTTTGTATTTATTGAATGACGTGGAGACAAAATAAAAAAAAATTAAAACAGAGTCTGATGTCTGTAGTGTCTCTTCTCTTCATGCTCTTCATTCTTCAGCTTCATGTTTCTTTCTCTGACTTCCTCTTCTTTTATTTTCCGGTTCTCTCTCTGGTCTCATCACTTTCTCTTTTGCCACTATGTAACCTTTCCTTCCAGACCTTTTTCTTTTCTTCTTTTTTTCTTTTCCTGTTCTTTCTTTTTCTTTCCTTTCCTTCCTGGCCCATCTCTCCTTTCCTTCCTTTCCTTCCATTCCTGGCCCTTTCCCTCTCCTCTCTCTCCTTTCCTTTCTCCCCAGACCATCAACACATGTACAGGGTTTTGTCCCTTACATACCACACACACACACACACACACACACACACACACCTGCTACACTGCACTCTGCTGGCCAAAACCCAGCACTACACCAAAGCTGCCTCCTAAAAACCAGCTGGTTGACGACGCTTCTGACGGCACCTGTTGACCTCAATGTGTGTGTGTGTGTGTGTGTGTGTCATATTGGAAAGTCATCATCAGGCCAGCGGGGAGAGGGGCAGGGGGGTCGTGGGGGTCAAAGGTTAAGCATGCCGAGGAGCATGACATGCGTAGCAGCCTCTGCGTCTCTTTTAGTTTTGTTGTCGTTATCGCTGCTCGTCTCCTCACAGGAAGGAAACAGCTGATCGACACTGACAGTTATTGTTATTGTTTATCAGCTCAATTAAAACCAGAGATGTCAGGATCTGCTCCTTGTTCTTCTTTGTGGTTAAAACAGTTTTATTCCACATGGAGGTTATGCTGGTTTGTTTCTGCTCTCCGTCCGATTTCATTATTATATTTTGGATGTAAATCAAAAAAGAAAAGAAAGTATAAGTTTAAGTCCTTCTCCTAAACAAATACATATCATGGAGCCCACACAGTCACTAACTGCACTCTGAATAAATATGATATAATTTATGGAACAACATTGTTAGATTTTTATTCACTATTATGTTTTCCCTTTGAATAGAGACAGGCTAGCTGTTCCCAGTCTTCATGCTAAGCTAAGCTAACTAGCTTAGCTTAGCGGCCCTGCTGATGCCCTTCATCTTTACCTTCGTCTGCTGTCATGGATCACAGTCATCTGGGTCGTGGCCATGCCTACTACTCATGAATAATTTCTGTGACATCCATTGAATGTGCTGTAACTCTGTTATGTTGATTCTGTACACATGACATCTATTGCTTCTGTCCATCCGGGGAGAGGGATCCTCCTCTGTTGCTCTCCCTCAGGTTTCTTCCCCTTGTTTTCTAGAGGGAGTTTTTCCTGATCCGATGTGAGGTTCCGGGACAGGGATGTCGTATGTGTACAGATTGTGAAGCCCTTAGAGGCAAATTTGTATTTGTGATTTTGGGCTATACAAAATAAACTGAACTGAATTGAATTGAATAGCTGCTGCCAAACATCTATCTAGAGGCATCTATGTTTTCATATAACGCAAACTTATTATTTTTTAAAGCTTCATATTAGAAAACAAAACCCCACTGTTAAATAAAACAAGATTATTATTGGAGATGGTTGAAGTTTTATTTAACTTTTTAAGGTTTTATGGTGACTTGATGGAATTGTTATCTGAAAACTTTACAATTACAGCCTTCCCATAGGACTTAGGCTGCAGCGATACACAAAATAAAGACAATCTACTGTTATTGTGAATAATTTACAGTCGTGGAAATCTTTCCATACATGCATATTTGGTATATTTTGAAAATGTGGAGCTTGAACTAGAAGTTAAAACCACCCCTCTTTGTTTAAAGTAAAAACAACAACAGACAGTGAGAATAATGCAGATGGTGTCATGAGAGCCAGCGGTGAGAGGGGGATGGGTTCAGAGAAATGGATGCTTTAGGACATGAGGGGGAGGAGAGAAGGGGGTCTGTTGTGTTAGTGGGATTCTTTATTTATGTTTTACACTGTGGAGAGAAACTGGGGAATACAGTGTGTTTGTGGACCTGTTTTACCACCTTGTGGGGACATATATCTATTCACACACTCACATTGTGGGGACTCGCCTTCCTTATGGGGACAAAAGTAGGTCCCCATAACATAAATTACATTTTAGGTTACAGCTTGTGGTTACAGTTTGTGTGTGTGTGTGTGTGTGTGTGTGTGTGTGTGTGTGTGGGCGTATACAGCTATCTTAGTGAGTACTGATTGTAGAGTTTTAGGACATTTTGGGGAAATTTTCAAAGGCCTGTTTGAAGGGTTGATACCTGGTTTTAAGGTTCAGGTCAGAGTTAGCTTTAAGTTAGGGTCAGGGTTTGGGGTCAGGCATTTAGTTTTGATGGTTAAGGTTAATGGTGAGGGGTGAGGGAAGGCATTCTGTCAATGAGTGTCCTCACAAAGATAGAATAACCAGGTTAGTGTGTGTGTGAAAGAAAACATTACGCGGGTTCCCCGACAAAAACATTTCAGCTCTTGTCGTCTTGTTGGCATTTTTTCATTTTTATATTATAAAGCACCAACAATAAAGCACACGTCAGCAAAAAAAGTCAGCACAGTTTGAAAAGTACTGATAGAGAACCGACACACACACACACACACACACACACACACACACCAACACACGGCCACATTTGTTATGTATTGACAGTAGAGGCATAGTGTGAAAACAGGTGTTACAGTCATCAGAGGGCCTCATATGTCTCACACACACACACACACACACACACACACACACACACACACACACACACACACACACACACACACACACACACACACACACACACACACACACACACATACACACACACACACACACCTCTGAAAACTATAGAACAGCCCCTGAAATAAGACCTCAAAAAACAAGGCACATGATACACAACATAATAATCATATTAATACAAATGAATAAATAAATACAAAATTAAATAGTATTTACTATATATATACATATGTGTCTATATATATGTACATTGGTTATCCTCCAGATAACCATGTGAATGCATTTAAAGGTTAGGGTTTATGGTTCAGCTCCATAGATTCGCTACATGAGTTAATGGGTTCAACATTCGGGCCACAAGTCTCAGTTTTGTGTTCCGGCAAATTAGAAAATAAAAAATAAAAACCCAACAACCTGTAAACGCGTCTCAAGCGGCAGACTGGAGGAGGAGAGGCTCGTCAATGTTTTATCACTGCTGCCCTCTGCTGTGAACATCTGAACTGACATCCTAAATCACAGCATTAAAATGAGGCTTTACAGCGTTTAACTGACCACACACACACACACACACACACACACACACATACAGACACACACACACACACACACACACACACACACACACACACACACACACACACACACACACACACACACACACACACACACACACACACACACACACACACTCTCACACACACACACACACACACACGGGCCCTGTATATATATATAGCATCATAAAATGGCTCTTTAGGCTCGTACCGTTGCTGCAGCTGCAGCGTTTATGGTTTCATAACGGAGCTTTTTAAATCACTATTTCAGCCGCTGAACTTTCTTCTTTTTCCTTTTCTTTCCTTCTTTTTCCTTCTCTTTCCTTCTTTTTACTTCTCTTTCCTTCTCTTTCCTTCTCTTTCCTTCTCTTTCCAAGCTCCACTAACACATTTGCAGGCGGTAGATGCCTTGCTCAAAGGCAGTACAGCAGCAATTGCACAGAAAATTATCTGAGCAGGTTATTTGTATTATCCTCAGTTGTGTAACCTTCAAGCTGCTCAAGTATTCACGATGAGTTTCAGGTGCATCGTGGGACAATATCGAGGAAAAACGCTGCATAAAGCCAGTTTTTATTTTGTATTTTTTTTTATATCTTATCAAAAGGATTCTGACAGTAATTCTTTTTGTGAATTTCTCTGTGCCTGCAGCAACAAGCCCCCTCTGGGGTTTCAGATAAAAGCAAAGCGCTGAACGCTTTACACGTTTGGCCAAATGTTATGTAATAAATCTGAGGTGAAACATTTCGTATTACAGAGGACAAAAGTTTTGTTTTTGACTTTCTCCCTTTTGTAAAACTTCTCCTTGAGGACTGTGTGAGTTTCACACCGACAACTGAAACCACGTCCACCAGCTTCCCTCGTCTGACGTCTGACTTCACGGGGTTAAAGGAGGTTTATTTTGAAATGACTGCAGGTGACCGGCAACGCCCACAAACGGTGAGTTTATGTGCAGAGAAAGCTTTTGACAATGAGGCAATTTAAAGTGCTTTCAATAAAACATGAACACGTGACTAAAACCCCCATGAAAATAGAATTTAAAAAAAGTAAAATACAATAAAGCATAAAAAGGAAATGTTGCATTTATCAGCTCCACCTATTTACAGTACAAAACCGTTTTCTGTCAAGTGGATGATATGACATAAGTTAATGGTGGATTCTGGATGAAATGCAGTTCACGCTTTGTACAAACAATATTATTGAAATAAACATTTTCTTTTTTACATGGTTAGTTTATCAACTACGAGTCTAGCTTTAGCATTTCCTGGTTGCACACGCTGCTATATAGAAAGGTCCCGCCCTCTCGTTACATTATATTATTTTAAACACAAACCTCTGCGCTTTCTTCTCGTCGTAACCGAGTCCTCGGCTGACGTGAATCGGCTCCGAGTCTTTGAACCGTTCTCACTTGTGAAGAAGTTTTGAATACTAGGGAAATCTAAAAAGTTGTGTTGAGGACGCTTAAGCCTTGAAGCCGCCCTCCGGCTTTCATCTCACAGAAGTGGTTGCTGTAGATTCTCCTCTCAGATTAAAATGAGCTTCACGTCCCGTTTCGGTTGCATCAGCCTGAGGTCACCTCATGACGAGCTCAGATGAAAGAACTGCACGCGGCGTTTCAGGAATATTTATATTTACTTTCCAACTGACATTAAAAGGGTAATCCCTCTTGTCAGTTGTTTATTTAACTATTTTATTTGACATTTATTAAGACGATGAGACAGCTGCATTTGACTATATGATTGGCAGGTTAAAGAACATTCTGGAGAAACCTGATCACTCATATTTCAAATTAGAGGAGGGGTCGAGTCCTCGGGGATGGGATGTGTGTGTATAGGAACATGCAGGTATCTGTATGTGCAGGCCTGTGTGTGTATGGAGTTACCTGTGAAAGATTATTACAGGTTGTTGTTCTTGTAGCTGCTTTTAAGTCGGTGAATGTATCCTTTATTTATTTAAATTTGTTCTGTTTGTATTTCTTTTTATTATCAATTATTATTTTTTTTGTATTTTTTTTACTTTATTATTGTCTGACAACCCTAACTTCTGTATATATGCATAATGTTAATATATCTAAATGAATACACATTGAAGTGACAGGAGAATGTTATGAATGTTTCTAAATGTAAAATACTTTTGGTGGGTTATGTGTTGGTGTCATTGATGTGTTACGTCTTTATGTGTTGAAGCAATCCTTCTGCACGTTGGTGACTCGATTTCCACCAAATCCAGAGCCGGAAAAGGCTTTTCAGAGATCTATGTGCAGCCGGAGGACAGGATTTACTGATCGGCAGATTAAAGCAGAACTAGAGCGACAGACTGAAGCACGCATGTGATCACGTCCTCCATAATCTGCTGGTGCTCAACGCACCTGAACTCACCTTCCTGTCATCTGACAACAGAAATGTCTCTTTTAGCATCATTTCCCCTTCGTTGATGGAAGAAGTATGCACACGAGAGAGATGGTGCGACCTCCCAGCATGCACTCCTCTGCCGGCTGCATATGGCATCATCCATCATTCGCTTTGCTCCGGGCCTATCGGTGACGACTATACCTGTTAGTGACGGGGCCATCATCACGGAGGTGGAGAGCGCCAGAGGGTCTGTTCCATTCATCTCGCCCCAAACACGTCTGCTGAGACAGATGTTTCACCATCATCCAAATGTTTTGATCTGTACTGTGTCCGAGACACAGCTAGCTAAAAAAGTCAGAGTATGTCAAAAACGTTTTTTTTTTAAGTATAAAAAAAGTCATAGTATTTCAAAAAAGTACAAAAATCTAATTTGTCAAGAAAAGTATAAAAAAGTCATAGTATGTCAAAAAAGTACAAAAATCTAATTTGTCAAAAAAGTATGAAAAAGTCATAGTATGTCAAAAAAGTCATTGTATGTCAAAAAGTCATTGTATGTCAAAAAAGTCATAGTATGTCAAAAAATGATTAGTGTCAAAAAAGTTAAAAAATATAATTTGTCAAAAAACGTATGAAAAAGTTATAGTATGTCAAAAAAGTCATAGTATGTCAAAAAACTCATAAAAATATAATTTGTCAAAAAAAGTATGAAAAAGTCATAGTATGTCAAAAAAGTCATAGTATGTCAAAAAAGTCATAAAAATATAATTTGTCAATAAAAGTATGAAAAAGTCATAGTATGTCAAAAAAGTCATAGTATGTCAAAAAATGATGAGTATGTCAAAGAAGTTAAAAAATATAATTTGTCAAAAAAAGTATGAAAAAGTTATAGTATGTCAAAAAGTCATAAAAATATAATTTGTCAAAAAAAGTATGAAAAAGTCATAGTATGTCAAAAAAGTCATTGTAGGTCAAAAAAGTAAAAAAATATTTGTCAGAAAAAGTATGAAAAAGTCATAGTATGTCAAAAAAGTCATAGTATGTCAAAACATGATTAGTATGTCAAAAAAGTAAAAAAATATAATTTGTCAAAACAAAGTATGAAAAAGTTATAGTATGTCAAAAAAGTCATAGTATGTCAAAAAAAGTCATAAAAATATAATTTGTCAAAAAAGGATGAAAAAAGTCATAGTATGTCAAAAAAATCATAGTATGTCAAAAAAGTCATAGTATGTCAAAAAAGTAAAAAAAAATCATTTGTCAAAAAAAGGATGAAAAAAGTCATAGTATGTCAAAAAAGTCATAAAAATATAATTTGTCAAAAAAAGTCATTGTATGTCAAAAAAGTAAAAAAAAATCATTTGTCAAAAAAGAGTCATAGTATGTCAAAAAAAGTCATAGTATGTCAAAAAAGTCATAGTATGTCAAAAAAGTCATAGTATGTCAAAAAATGATTAGTATGTCAAAAAAGTAAAAAAATAACATTTGTCAAAAAAGTATGAAAAAGTCAGAGTATGTCAAAAAAGTCATAGTACCTCAAAAAAAGTCATAGTATGAGGTATCGACATCAACCAGCAATCAAGACAAATCACAACACTTCACTCAAAGTAATACATAATTACATAAATCCACAGAAGTGGTGGCAGCTCTGCCGTGAGAGGAGGTTGTGGTCCTGTTGCAGGAACCATCAGTGAAGATCTTCTCTCTGGGAAGGATCACCGCCCCTCGCCTGCCCCCTGCTGGTGAGAAGGGGTGGTGCTGGGAGCCCTCCTGGGAGAGCTGGGATAGGAGGAGGTCCACACACTTGGGCCAGAACAGAGTCCAAGACCTTCGTTACGGAGGAGGACGCCAGTAAGTCTGTTATCTGCACTGAGAATTGTTTTTGTTTCTAGTGTTTACGTTCATTATGATGCAAATAAAATAAATGTATGAGAGGAATGCTCTACTGTTTCTGTTCTGATTGTCATGTTGTGCATCCCTGTGTTGCATAAATGACAATAAATGACCCTTGAATCCTTCAATCCTTGAGTCTGTGAGTCCTTGAGTCCTACAGGAAGCAGCTCTTTCATCCAAGACTCCATCTAGACCTGCATCTCCTGCGGTCTGATTCAGCCCCTCTCAGAGGAAACAGACCTCCCGCAGCACAACGAGCGAGTGAGCTTAATGGAATTGATCCATCTTGTCGTGGCTTTATTCTCATACGTTCATTCTATACCTGCAACACGTTACCGTGAGCCGCAGGAACATACGTCACAGATTAAAATTCAAGCTGTTCACTTCCCCCCCAAAAAAGTCCACAAGTGTTGCACTCCATTACTGCAGAGGGGCTCTGTCACTTCCACTGTGCTTATCAAAGCGTGCAGACAGAGAGAAGCCGCCGGTGTCTCGCTCTGGCAGCTGGAATCTCTCTCATATGGTTGATGCAGGGTTGTGTCTGACAGCAGAATGTGTGGGTACCGGGTAGTGAATTGTTAGTTTAATATGCATTTGGTTATATTTCTCCATCCTCGGAGCAAAAGGGTGCCATCATCAGCGTCCAGCGCTGCTGCGTATGCTAATATTGCTCATCAAAGCTCTAAATTAAAATGTAAATAAGCCTGGAGGATATAAAGCAACAGGCACATTCGTTCTTCTCAACCCATCAACCTTGAGGCGCCTCGTGCCGCCACATTCAGGCTCCAATTAGTGCTTATGGATTCCCTGGAACAGGTTTTTTTCCCAACACAACGTTTTGGGAAAAAGCGAGATGGCGAAGAGGCGTCGCTAATGTGTTTATTGGTTTCTTGGCGCTCTCTGCTTCATTGTCTGAGGAAGGTTGTGCGACACGGAGCTGTGATGCTGCTGCAGTGAAGTAACACACAGAGGAGTCAGCCTCATTCATGACTACGAGCATCACGGCCTGCTGTCGTGTGCATACGACAACAAACAAACATTTTGATGTCGACGGTTTTAATTCTGTGTTTCAGCTCGATGGCTCGTCTGGACGGCTGCAGCCAAACAAGCATATTTTGGGCTTTTATCGAGCAAGTAGCAAAAATTATTCTGAGTCTGAATGACTCACATAAGGACTGTGTTGTGCTGTAACGCACTAAACAACAACAACAACAACAACAGAGGAATCCTGGAAGGAGAACCAGTCTGTAAGGAAATGTGACACTTGGTGGATTAGATTCGACAACATAGCTCACATCAAAACTCATCTGATATGAGAACACTAGGGAAGTTATAATGAAATATGAAGTTGTTGGTTTGAGTGTATAAAGGGAGCTCATGTTTGTTCTTGTTAGATGTTTAATGGTTCCATGCTCCATTCCTCAAGGGGTCGCATCCCTTTTATCTAGCAACAGTCACGCGCTTGTTTGCTGACTACGACAAAATAAATCCACTTACATTCGGATGTTTCATGGATTTCGGTCCACGTGCTGTGAGGCAGATGTTCTCACATCTGCGCGCGCTGTGAGCGCGTGTCGGCATCCAAACTGGATCCACCAAAACCCTCCCACAGGTATAGCCTCTCTCTCTTTCTCTCTCTCTCTCTCTCTCTCTCTCTCTCCCTCTCTCTCCCTCTCCCTCTCTCTCTCTCTCTCTCTCTCTCTCTCTCTCTCCCTCTCTCTCTCTCCCTCTCTCTCCCTCTCTCTCTCTCTCTCTCTCTCTCTCTCTCTCTCTCTCTCTCTCCCTGCGTCGCCTTCCTCTCCCCCCCGCCCCCCCTCCCTCGCACCTCTCCAGCAGTGCGCACTTCACCTCAGTCCCCCCCTTACCCCCCCTGTCCCTCCATATCGCATCCCACTGTGTCCAGTCCGCATCAGGCAAGTGGACGCACATCTGGACCAGCGACGAGGCGGGAATCGAGCCGCTGTTGCTTCATCCTCCGCGGCCAGCGCCCCGCATTGCAACACGGGAGCTGAGGATGCTGAGCACCGGCTGTTGAATGTGAGAGGAGCATCTCTCTCTCTCTCTCTCTCTCTCTCTCTCCCTCTCTCTCTCTCTCTCTCTCTCTCTCTCTCTCTCTCTCTCTCTCTCTCTCTCTCTCTCTCTCTCTCTCTCTCTCTCTCTCTCTCTCTCTCTCTCTCTCTCTCTCCTCTCTCTCTCTCTCTCTCTCTCTCTCTCTCTCTCTCCTCCCGTTGTTCCACTTGTTTATTCCACCACGAGCAGCAGTGAACGGGCAGATGAGCACAGCATTGGTCACGCGCGTCCCGGCATGCCGGCTCTTTCTGATCGGATCAAAGGGTGCGTGGTGGGTTCTCATTTGATTTTCCGGGTTAGGATAATAAATGCGTCTTGGAAGTTGAAGCTGTTGCAACCAATAGGATCAGAAGCCAGCCTGACACCGGGGGCCGCCTGAACCCACAACGGGATCCGGACCGGGCGAGGGGACCAGAACCCTTTGCAGCAGCAGCGGAGGATAAACTGTTGCCTCCAATCAAACTTTGTCTTTCAACTTGCGGGATTCTGACCAGCCGGACGCCTCCCTCCCTCCCCCTCCCTCCCCCTCCCTCCCCCCTCCCTCCCGCTGCGCCCTCAGCGCCCCGAGGGTGAGCGATGGAGAGCTGCAGGTGACTGACCGCTCACCGCCGCTTCAGGACGCTGCTGAACCGACTGGGACACGCGGGGGCCCCGGGCAGGATGGTGGGTAGGCGCGCACTGCGCGTCCGCATGCCCGACTATAGTGTGTGTGTGTGTGCGCGTGTATGCGCGCGCGCGTGTGTGTGTTTGTGTGTGTGTGTGTGTGTGTGCGCCATCCAGCCTTCATGTCGCCTCCCAGTCAACTTCCTCACCCGGTCCTCACCTGCACCATTCCTCACACATGGCTGTTGGCGCGCGCGGCGCGTTCACGACGCTTCTGCTGGTCACAAGATGGAGATAGATAGATATCTGCATTTAAATTGGGCGAGTGATCATGTGCCTAACTCTTTCAGGAAATGGCACTCTAATTCGTAAAGCTTGCATCTTTGGTCATGCCTCCACACACACACACACACACACACACACACACACACACACACACAATGCTGAACTGGGCCAGAGGCAGCGAGTTGCCTTAATTTCATGAAGGAGAATCAAAGGCAGAGTTCTGGCCCAGTGTGAACGCTCCACAGGTCCTGGTGACACTTTGCATGTTGAAGCGTGGCATCGAGGGGCCCACCAGGAGGTCCAGGGGGGTCCAGGGTGGTCCAGGGTGGTCCAGGGCAACCAGAGGCCTCCCAGATTTAACCCTGCGTTATGCAACAGGAAAAAAAGAACACTGGAGCTACACAGCCAGGAGTCATCCGTCTGTGATTCCAACTGGAACTTTTTGAATGATGTGTATTTGTTTGTTTTTCATCAGTTTCCCTCGTTCATAGACCTGCTGGAATTCTTGGAATTTCCCTTTCAATCACTGGTTGGATCCAGAGTTGAACTGTGAAGTTAAACTCTGTCGTGCGCTTCTGTTGGTTAAAGCTTTTGTTCTTTAATATCAGACACACACACACACACACACACACACACACACCCCTCTGCCCTGTATGTTGTGGATGGATGTGATATATGTTATTTCAAGTTGTCTCTTGATGAACTCAGTGGATTCAAGAGAACAGCACATGCTCCATCCATGATTGGATATCGACCAAAAGAAAAAGGAGAACCTTTTCAGATTCAAGCAGCATTAAAACGTTGTTTTCTTTAATGAGGATGTGAGTTTCTGCTGCAAAACCGAGCTATCCCATTAAACAAAGACATTTATCCTCAATATAAATGTTCTGCATCCAAATTTAAGGCAGCGCGTCCCTAAACGTGAGGGCTTACGAGGAGGCAATACTTTACATTTTCCTTCTTGAGGAACAGATGAACAGAAAAGTAGCCGACATGTAGATTTAAGTTCTCTCTGTAGTCATGATAATTTTTTACTTTGTTTTTCTCTCTTTAATCCATTGCTGTTTAGAGGGGGAGGCCGAGAAGTGGAGGAAAGCTGGAAGTTCAATATCTATTATAGCAGACAGACGACTCGTTACACATATAATTAAAAATATGTATAAATAAAAGAGGAGCATAGTTGGCAAACTACAAGCAGCCACAGATGGATCCAACACGATAGTTCTGCTTTTCTTTGAAAGCTTCTGGGAAACTGTTCGATTTGCACGCACATTTATTTTGTCACAGCATCCTGCTGCTGTCGCCTGATCGCAGCCCCTCCAGCCGAGACCAGTTCATCTGGATCCAGCCTCGTTGTCTTTTGGGCAACCATCATCATCCAGTTGCATCGACAACATCCGTTGTTGCTCACATGTTTTTTTTTTGCATTTGATCGACGTTGTGAATGCTAACGGGGAACGGTCAAAGATGTGAACGCTAACGGCCAAGCTGTAAATGCTAACGGTCATAGCTGTAAATGCTAACCGTCAAGATGTGAATGCTAACCGTCATAGCTGTGAATGCTAGCGGTCATAGCTGTGAATGCTAGCGGTCATAGCTGTAATGCTAACGATCATAGCTGTGAATGCTAACGGTCATAACTGTGAATGCTAACGGCCAAGCTGTAAATGCTAACGGTCGTAACTGTGAATGCTAACGGTTACAGCTGTGAATGCTAACAGTCACAACTGTGAATGCTAACGATCACAGCTGTGAATGCTAACGATCACAGCTGTGAATGCTAACGGTTACAGCTGTGACGTAGTGCTAAATATCTAGAAAGACCACTTCAGGTGTGGAGGAGCGGAGGTGAGTCCAACAAACAAACACGTGACTTCCAGTGTTGTTGTGGTTTTGTTGCTTAAACTATAATGTTTGTGATGCTTTTCATAACCTCACTAAGTAGTTTTATTATTTAAACTTAACTTTAATTTCTACCATAATGTCGTTCTGACAAAGTCGTACACAAAACCAACAGATTGTATTTGGTGGCGATTCGTCACGAGACAATGTTGTATATAAATATGTCTGACATCTAGAGGGAGAGAAATATGAGAGATGAAAGGGTAAACATTCCATATTTAGTTTACTTTCTATAAGAAATATAAAAATGGATTTTAAAATGGGAAAAAATCCACTTCCTGTCAATTTAATGACAATTGTGTGGCATCTCTCAGACTACGAGTGAAGAGCTTGTGTGCTTGAGTTGTTAAATGTGAACGTTTAGCTGCCAATCAGCAGCCGGTGATGTGGAACATCCTCCATGTGAGTCCAGCTTCCTTTCCTCATCTCTACTGTAAAGCTACTACATCAACTTATCTCCACTCGGACACGTTCCATTAACGGCGTAGTCGACGTCTAATTGTGAAACAATTAACTGAGGCGAGTTGGCAAAGAGCTTCGGTTCTCTCTCTCCTCTAAAGCATGAATCAGGCCGACGTCTCCACGAGACTAATAGAGTCGTCCACCGCCAAATAAACACCACGAGCATCGGCGTCCGCGCTGCCCCGAGGCGGGTGATGGATTTCTCTTCCAAAGTTCACCGCTCGAGGGACGGCTCAGACTCTGCTGAGGCGGGAGGAGAGGGAGGGAGGCGGAAAAGGGGGTGGAGGCAGATGGAGGTTGGATCGCTCCCAGGACTTTACGTTATTGATCTCTGAAGCTCGGTTCCCCTTTGATGGCCTGAGAGAGAGTCGAAGCGTTTGGACACCTAGAAGAAGAAAAAAGGCCTGATTAGTTTTCCAGAATTGTGTTCAAATGAAAGTACTTTAGCAGAACTTTAATAATCAATTTCTTGATATGGGCGGAGCTTTAGTAATCAGGGCTTAATTGAGATTGACTTTATTCCATGTTGCTCTCTATAGAGCTCAGTGTGTGTGCGTTGCTACGAACGTTGTGGTTCACCTCCTGATGGATAATCATTCCCCTTGTTTGGAGCATCAACTCCCCATTGGTCGCAATGTTGAGACTGGTGCGTTTGAGGCTGGTGACTTTGCAGGAGCACCTGAACGCCTCGTGGAGGAAAGTCATTGTGGTGATTTCTGCTGGACACCTGGAGCTATGAGACTTTACCAAACCCCATACTTGAGGTTTTCATTGATTCAAACTGTTCTCATAGGTAAATTAAATGTTTTTAAAGAAAACTGTTTTTTTTTAAAATTATTTTTGTGTTCAGGTTTCACAGAATACGACAGGTTAGCAGTAAATAAGTCACTATGATTTCTAGAGTTGTATCACACTTCTGTTGGGACTTGGTGTTCAAAATAAATGTATGTTAACAAAATTGACTTGAATTGCCCTGAAAACCCTTGTGTGCAGGTTCTTATACCAAATTCAGACTACAAGATATCAGCCCAACGACAGACGCGGGGGAAGCAAAATTAGCACTAAGCTAACGGTAAAGTACTTGTTAGTCCAACAAAGTCTCCTTAAACTCAGAAAACCGGGACCAAATCCAGATATTTTAGCCCTCGGCAGTCTAATCAACATTACATTGCCAAAAGCAAATAAGCAGAGTGAGTCTTCAGTGTAAGAGAACCAGACAGATCCAGACAAGAGGGCCCAGAGGAACAACACTACATGAAGTCCTCGCTCCTAAATAGAGGAAGGATGACGTTGTTGCGGCAAAAAAATGACATTGTGGCTCTTAAAATGGTAAAAATGTGATAAATATAAAAATCACTACATTGGGTTTATTACTCCTTCAGACAAGGTCTTCAATACTGACTGAAGGACGGGAGCGGTAGGAATAATAATCTTGACATTGCTGGAAACTGTCTGATTCGGCTTTGGCTTCATTGTACACATTTGCAGTTTTGTAATTACCAAAGAAACATCTGACACGATGGGCATGAGGCAATCGCTCTTTGTTTCACATATTCAGCTTTAGACTTTTGATTTTCTCTCCTGTGTGAAAGTTCTGTGTTTGCTTTCCCACCCACAACTTCCCATTCAAGGGCCTTTTAAAACGGACCTTCTCTCTCTTAAATGCGTCCGTTTGCTCTGAGCGTCTGATACCGACGCCGATGGGTTTACATTGGCGTCACATTGGCGTTTCATTGGCGCTTCATTGGCGTCACCTTGGCGTTACATTGGTGTTATATTGCGGTTACATTGGCGTCACATTGGTGTTATATTGCGGTTACATTGGCGTTACATTGGCGTAACATTGGCGTTACATTGGCGTTACATTGGTGTCACATTGCCGTTACATTGGTGTTACATTGGCGTTACATTGGCGTCACATTGGCGTTACATTAGTGTTACATTGGCGTTACATTGGCGTCACATTGGTGTTATATTGCGGTTACATTGGCGTTACATTGGCGTTACATTGGCGTTACATTGGCGTAACATTGGCGTTACATTGGTGTCACATTGCCGTTACATTGGTGTTACATTGCCGTTACATTGGCGTTACATTGGCGTTACATTGGCGTTACATTGGCGTTACATTGGCGTTACATTTCATAGGATGAGTTTGTGAGGAAACTGATGGCCTTTGGGGGGATTCACTGTTCAGGTGTCTTGTGGTGCTGCTGCTGATGGGAGTGTTTCTGAAGAGGCGTTGTGTGGGCCGAGTCGGGGTCAGCCACCATCCTACCGACCCGCTTGCCGTCTCTGGCATCGTGCAGAGCACCAACGGGCCGCCTGCTCTCGGGCCTGTGAGCCACCCGGCTGTTTGCACGAAGCCTTGGTGTGTTTGGTGTGTTTGGTGTGGGCAGAGTGAGCAGCGGGCCACGCGGTGATGACAGCCTCCATCGCTCTCATGCTTTCAAGCCTTTGTGATCACTCGTGATGTGAAATTATAGGATTTATTTTTTTCCTTTTTTTTTAAGTGTTCTGTTATAAAATCTGAGCGGTGCACAGAGCCGCCGGCGCCCGTCAGCCGAAGGCGGCGCGTTGATCCGGCGTCTGGTCTGATGCCAAAGGAGTTCAGAACACCTCGGCTGCAGTCAGCTGCAGCAGCACAGACGTGAACTGCGTCACTAGTTCCACCACAGAGCGGTGGTTTGGTGAATTAGAACCAGTCGGTGAGCGTTGACCTTCTGGGCTCCTCTGATGAGTCAAACGTTCAGAGGGCAACCCGAGTGAAGAGGTAACAACCTTATAATTTGATAATATGTTATGTTTATAGCTTATGCTGCGTTGCCCCCAAGCAGCAAAAAGATCGGTTAACACTTCACACTTACTGGCATTGTTTTGTACTTCCAGGGTTTGTGGTTATATAATTGAATAACAAAACAGAAACTTATGCAGTCAATCAAATACAGAACACATGAGAAAGATAAATACATGTTCCTGCATGGAAACACTTCCTTCATCCTGTAAAATGTATTTCATATATAAAGTAGGAAGCGTCCTTATCTTCAATACTGTGAATATTTGACGTGAAACAGGATATTTGAGCGTTATACAGTTACAAGAGGATATTTCGCATTTAATTGGACCACAAAAAAAGTGGGCGGGCTCAGAATGTATCGCAAAACGGGAGCTACGAAGAATGTGGCTCCACGCGCAGCAAGTTTGATGGATGGAAGTTGTGATATTATTGGTTAATTTGTACTGGCTTACAAAAGTGTATGTTTTACTGGAACATACGATGTTGGTGCAGTGTGTTCGGAGTTAGTGCCCTCTAGTGGCGAGGTTGCAGATTGCGACCAAGTGAAAGCCAAGCGAGCAGGAGAACTACGGTGGCCGACGCGAAAGCACGAAAGTCTTTTGTTTGTCCGTTCTGGGCTACTGTAGAAACACGGCGGAGCTGTTCCCTATGTTTTACAAAAACAACTATTAATATTATATTCCATCCCCATAGATCCTGAACACAGGACTTTGGGTAGACGACAGGAAAGAGAAAGTAGAAGAACGGAGTTACGGAGACATTTGCATGTGCCAGGATCTGTTTCCATCACCTGAGGCCTCTTCACACCTGAGGGTTTCCATCACCGGGACCCTGAAACCCATTTATTTAAAAAGAAAGAAAGAAAATGAGCCAGAGCCCAGAGCTGCTTTCTTTCTCTTTCCTCATTCTCTCTTTGCCTCGAGACAAAAAAATCAAGAAGAGCCTCCTCCTCCTCCTCCTCCTCCTCCACCTCCTCCTCCTCCTGCACTGAGACAGTGGGTGGAAGGAAAAAAAAGGGAAGCGAGACTACAAAATCATAATAAATGACTTGAGCTGCCACATTTTAGGGAGCATGTAACGTTTAAAAAAAAAAGACTTGACTCCTGACTCATAGATCACAATCAAATCTGCTCACTAATGACGGTAATTTATGACCACATGGTGTGACGCATGATGATTGTGTGTGTGCGTGTGTGTGTGTGTGTGTGTGTCTGTCTCCCCCCAGCTTGTGAATGACTTTCCTGTAAACATGAGCGCTGAGAAATTAAGCTTTTGTGTCTTGAATGAGACACATCAGATGTTACGCAAGGCAGGCATACCTGAACACACACACACACACACACACACACACACACACACACACACACACACACACACACATTTCTCGTAATTGAATCATCTCCAGGTTTTTAATCCCAGTGGGGACCAGTCAGCACGAACACTCAAGGTCACTGACGAGTGCATTCACACACAGATGCTCGAAACTACAGTGAGTACACACACACACACACACACACACACACACACACACACACACACACACACACACACACACACACACAAACAGGTGCTGAAAATGACAAGACACATTCTTCTTCTGCAGTAAGCAGCACACAGCCAACAGGTTGACACACCTGTGTTAGTGACATCAGGGGAAATGAAATGTGGACGTTAGAAAGACGGATATGATGCGTTTGAGGATCTGTCGATTGAAGCGAGACTGAAATCTGTTTGTCGACTAACTGTTGACAAAACAAAAGAAAGATGATGAGTAAAATTGAAAAAGTATATATTTTTAAATGAACAATAACCTGGTACATGTGTTTTTGGGTGACATCGTCCACTTCTTATAGAGTCTATTCTTCATATGCAAAAAAAGAAACGTGTCGTCGTACATTTCCTGCGACAGGAAGGTAGTGAGCGCGTTGGGAACCTCGACAGCGTCGGGGGAGGTGTGTGTGTGTGTGGGGGGGGGGGGGGGCGGGGGGGGGGGGAGAATCATCTGATGAAGAGACGAACATGGAGGGAAGGGCTGAAGACACTGACTCCCATGTGGGCAGGAGATGGCCTCTGAGGGAGCTGCTGCATCGGTCAGCATCAAACAGCCAATATCCACCTCAAGCTGCTGCCTGGGGCTGTGTGTGTGTGTGTGTGTGTCTACAACTGTATTTGTGAGGACCGATTCTAAGCTCAAGACTGTCAGAGGGAGGCTATTTTATCCGGTCCTCACGTTGGGTTTGAGGGTTTCAGACTTGGTATTAAGGGTTCAGGCTCAGACTGGATATACAGTTAGGTCCATAAATATTTGGACATTGACACATTTTTCATTATTTTGGCTCTGTACACCACAACAATGGAGTTGTAATGAAAAAATCAAGATGTGCTTTAAGTGCAGACTTTCAGCTTTAATTTGAGTGTATTTACATCCAAATCAGGTGAACGGTGTAGGAATTACAACAAATTCAAATGTGGCCACCCTCTTTTTAAGGGACCAAAAGTAATTGGACAATTGGCTGATCAGCTGTTTCAAGGTCAGGTGTGTGTAATTCCCTCGTTATTTCATTTACAAGGAGTAGATAAAAGGGTCTTGGGTTCATTTCAGGTGTGGTATTTGTGTTTGGAATCTGTTGCGGTCAACTTTCAATATGAAGTCCAAAGAGCTGTCACTATCAGTGAAGCAAGCCATCATTAGGCTGAAAAATCAAAACAAAACCATCAGAGAGATAGCAGACACATTAGGTGTGGCCAAATCAACTGTTTGGTACATTCTTAAGAAGAAAGAACGCACTGGTGAGCTCAGTAACACCAAAAGACCTGGAAGACCACAGAAGACAACTGTGGTGGATGACAGAAGAATCATTTCCCTGGTGAAGAAAAACCCCTTCACAACAGTTGGCCAGATCAAGAACACTCTCCAGGAGGTAGGTGTATCTGTGTCAAAGTCGACAATCAAGAGAAGACTTCACCAGAGTAAATACAGAGGGTTCACCACAAGATGTAAACCATTGGTGAGCCTCAAAAACAGGAAGACCAGATTAGAGTTTGCCAAAAAACATCTAAAAGAGCCTGTACAGTTCTGGAAGAACATCCTATGGACAGATGAGACGAAGATAAACTTGTACCAGAATGATGGGAAGAGAAGAGTATGGAGAAGGAAAGGAACTGCTCATGATCCAAAGCATACCACCTCATCAGTGAAGCATGGTGGAGGTAGTGTTATGGCGTGGGCATGTATGGCTGCCAATGGAACTGGTTCCCTCGTATTTATTGATGATGTGACTGCTGACAAAAGTAGCAGGATGAATTCGGAAGTGTTTCGGGCAATATTATCTGCTCATATTCAGCCAAATGCTTCAGAACTCATTGGACGGCGCTTCACAGTGCAGATGGACAATGACCCGAAGCATACTGCGAAAGCAACCAAGGAGTTTTTTAAGGCAAAGAAGTGGAATGTTCTGCAATGGCCAAGTCAATCACCTGACCTGAATCCAATTGAGCATGCATTTCACTTGCTGAAGACAAAACTGAAGGGAAAATGCCCCAAGAACCAGCAGGAACTGAAGACGGTTGCAGTAGAGGCCTGGCAGAGCATCACCAGGGACGAAACCCAGCGTCTGGTGATGTCTATGGAATCCAGACTTCAGGCTGTCATTGACTGCAAAGGACTTTCAACAAAGTATTAAAAGTGACAATTAGATTTATGATTATATTAATTTGTCCAATTACTTTTGGTCCCTTAAAAAGAGGGTGGTCACATTTGAATTTGTTGTAATTCCTACACCGTTCACCTGATTTGGATGTAAATACCCTCAAATTAAAGCCTAAAGTCTGAGCTTAAAGCACATCTTGATTTTTTCATTTCAACTCCATTGTTGTGGTGTACAGAGCCAAAATAATGGAAAATGTGTCAATGTCCAAATATTTATGGACCTAACTGTAAGAAGTGGACGTATAAGATCCGGGGTAAGATCCGGGATAAGATCCGGGATAAGATCCGGGGTAAGATCTGGGACGTCACTCGTTGGTTTGTGGACTGCAGCTTTGAGTTTGGTGATTTGTCCGTCTCCACGTTATTGTGTTTTTGCAACCTGTGAACAGGAAGTGACCATATTTGGAATGAGGAGGGACGTAGAGACACTGTATACGTCTCTGGTGTCGACCTGTCAATCACATTGTAGCCCCGCCCCCAAAGCATGTCATATAACTGCATTGTGTTGTACTATCTGTGTGCACTTTAATCATGTTGTGTGGAAACATTTTGACGGAGCTACATTACAATCAGACTTATTTATCATTTAGGATAATAAAATATTAAATACAGCAGTGATATTTAATGAGATTTACACAAATAGCAAAAATATGAAAACGGACAGTGTGTACTATATATAGAGTTGTGTATTTGTGCAATGTGTTGTCTAAATGATGAAATTAAATTCTCATGAAAGAAGCTCAAGATTCAACAACGATGGAGGAAACACATGTAACGAGGAGATCTTAAAGCAGACATGGAGATAAAAGCAGGAAACAGAGACGACATTTTCATCGTTTTTTTATTATTATATCGGACGGGTCTGCAATTGATTTTCAAGGTTCGTGGAAAGACAGCGACCTCATTCATGGAGCGATCAGACTGAGCTCGTCACACTGCCTAACTCCATATTTATCAATTCAATCTCTGCCGGAGCATTAAAAGCAAAGATGTGACTCCTTCTCTCTCTGCACATTTCAGACACTTTGCATTAATATAAAGATTTGATGGAGATCGTTAAATAAATGACGCCCTACCTCGTGCTTTGTGACCAAACATACTTATTTCTGGACGTGTTTCTCACGATGTTAAGGCTTTCTTAAAAGACATAATTAGTGAACATCTTTTTAACGATGAGCTCTTGAACCACAGAGATTTCTTTGTGCTATTTTCGCTCTGTTGGACGGTTTCATTAATCTGGTGTGAAAAGATTCCAAATGGATTATTTGGGTCCTAAAGTATAACGTTACACGGTTTTGGGCTTTTGATGTTCGGGTGAAGACAGAACTGGTTTGATAGTGTCTGGGGCACATTTGTGTTAATTCTTTTGTAAATCTGACTCCAAATGAGCGCTTGTGTTGATCATCTCATAAGAAAGAGCCTGAATTGTTCCGGTGGTCACATGATGTCACACATGAAGACATCAGAATACAAAAACATAAACTATGGATTGGATTGGGGTTATCTCTCTTCATGTACTTTGTGGACTGACTCACACACGTTGTCTTTGTCTACACATTTCTGAGTCATAGTTTAGAAATGTCCCAGGTGCAGCTCGAAGCTGCAGAAGGAGCTGAAGGAGTTTGACTTGTAGACATAAATACATGTACCGGCCATTAAACACAACCTTACCAGTCCAATAAAGGGCAAAGAGGTGGAGTGTGGCTGAAACTAGGTGTTAGCCTAGCTAGCTAAGGCTAACACGCTAAACTAAGAAGCTAGGCTACATGCTACTTTGTGTCGCTTGCCGGCTAACGTAAACCCAGTGGTCTTGTTGCTTCCTCTGCAGCTATATGAATACAATGTGTGTCCACATGCATGACAAGTATTTGAAAAGGTTTTTCAAAACCAACTTTTAAAGCGCTGTCTGCTCTCTTGTCATCTTCCTCAGTAATATTTTAGTTTTTATTTGCTCCCAGAATTTAGAAACTGATAGAAAACAGAACAAAGCTAACTCAATGTTTCCTGATACTTATTCTGTACTGTTGTAGCGCTTCAAAATGTAAATTAAGATACAAACAGCACTGATTCCTGCTGAATGATCCGAGACGAGCTGCAGCTTCCAGATGGTCGTCTGCTGTTGCTTCTCCTGCCTCATCGGCGTCTGAATTATTTATTTTCTCCAGCGTGGACGGAGTGATGTGGTTCCCACAGGGTCTGTTACACAAAAGTATTGTGTAGAGTTCTTTTGTAGGATATCCAGGCTGTATTGGGAAATCATGAATTAGATTTTTAAAATGTTTTAAGCACAAAACACGTGCAATAAAAAAAAGATGGTTTCATCTTTTCTTTTTATAAATTTTGTTTCTTATTTTGCTGTATCAGCATTGTTTAATTGTTTAATTGCCAACTACACTGAACATATGAGGAATTTGACTCGGTGAAAGGTGCATAACAATAAACATAGAATAAAACAATAGAACAATACAAAAATAAAATAAAAACAATAAACATTAATATATATATGGTAAATAACAAACAGATTACAGTATTTTAAAACAACTATATATTTTAAAATAAAAGTGCTAAGTGTATTTTAATAAGAGAAGAAATGTGTTAGTAATTTAGAGTCAGATGTACTCCTGATATAAAATAAGTATCTGTTGTCACAGTGATATATTGACATCCTGAAATAGTTCATACACTTTGAATTGTGTTCCAAACTATTTGTCGTTGTTAAAAATGTATATTTTAATGTAAATGTCCGGACATGGGAGCTGTGCAAAGTTCTCGTTTGGCTGCATCATCGTTGGAGGTATTTTATGCCATGACTCAACAGTGTGTTATGCAAGTGTTGCATAGTGCAGCCAAACGTACCGGTGACACATGCATGGGTTTGATGTCAGTGTTATCATCTCCTAGCAGTACAGTGCATCATCAGCAGTGTTCCACGGTTTGAAGATCTAAACACAAGAAGACGGTTGAGAATAGAAAGCGTATAATAGTACGTGTGTGTGTGTGTGTGTGTGTGTGTCAAGGTCTGTCTACAAGATTCCACCAGAACCCTCATGGAAAAAAATATCTTTATTCTTTTATTTCACCATCCATCACTTTGTGCATATCGAATGCATGCACATACACAGTGTTATGCTTTCACGTGGCCAAAGTGCAAAACCTCCTATCTGCAAAAGGATCCAGGAAAAGGGAGGGAAAACCTCCTGTCTGCACTTTGTGTATTTTTCTTTTCTTTCCTTTTCCTTTATGTCTTTGTATTTTATATTATGTATTGGGTATCTTTAACAAATAGCATTCTGTAAGAAAACAAGTTTTTCTTAGTATTCTCAAAAGAGTGCATTTTTCAGAGGTTTTGCTCTTCGGCCATCGATGTATGTGTGTATATAACATAATTAAAGACAGATTATTAAAAGATGCATGATGATCACGCTAATTTATTTATACAGTGCAGTTCATACGTGTTTTACAGATTACACAAGAAACAAATGATGAAAATAAATAAATGCAAGCAAAACAAGAGCACAGCAACATGATCTACATACAAAACCTTCTTGTGGCGTCCCTCAGGGGTCAATTCTGGGCCCCTTTTCTTTTCTCAACGTACATGCTTCCTGCACCGTTCGTATTATTGTTACACAGACGACACACAATTATATCTTCTTGTCGATCAAACTGTTTGATTGTTCCAGGAGCTTTGACGATGTTAACAGTTGGATGTCTTGTAACTGTTCTCCAACTCTACAAAGGACCAGGCTGTGATACATTATATTTGCTCCATAAATTTGAAACCTGAAATTTGAATCAGTTGAGAAGCAAGATCAAGCCCTTTGTCTCTGCCCGTATAACAAGACACATGTAAATACATATATATTGTCTATTAAACATGCACACAACTTAAATTAAACATACACACACACCGACACATGTATCAAATCTATGAAACACACATGGACACGCAGGCAGCTCAGAGGAGGATATGTGAGCTTTTGGATGTTGTAATCCATAATTGATGATAAGGCTGTAAATGTGTAACGGCCTTAGTGTATAACACCAAAGGATTGGATCTATAATGAATCACACGATGGGAGTTCACCCTGGAGACCGTCCGCACACATTCCTCATGCCACAGCACTCGTGATTCTCTGCTTTCACGTTTCTCTGGCTAATAACGTAATTTATCTTCCCAATATAATATTTATAAAATTTCTTTTCGGAGGCCTTTTTTCACAGACGTTGTCACGGTAAGAAAAGCACAGGTATAAATTATTTAAATTAATGATGCTGAATTCAATTAAAGCTGCTTCGGCTTCAGGCTCCTGGTTTTGCGTAACGATGACTCGCAGGAGGACCCTGACTCCGAAAAGATTATGTTCTCATAGAACTGAACCGCTTTCTCAATTACCTTTTGGAGAGAAACGTAATTTCTGTTGGATTGCGGTTGCAGTTTTTAACATGTGATTGATGTCATAAATTTAAACAAAACAACAACAAAAAGGCAGCAAAACTACTTGCTTCATTAAGCTAAAGAAAACACCATGATTTCCCTTGTTTCTATATTTAAATTACAGAAGTAAATTAAAATAACGCAACGTTGACACAAACAGCGGTCTCCTTGGTGAAAGTCCTGTGTTTGAACGTTTTACCTGAAACTCAGAAATTGGCCAGTTAAATAAAATGACCTAAAACTGTGTATTCTCTGTGTGTCTTCCTAGTGTTTCCTGATTGGTTATGCCCTTCACCTGTTCTCGTTTCAGACTCCTCCCCCCTTGTGAGCCCGCCCCCTGTGTGATTGTTAAGCCCCGCCCTCATTGCTTCCACCTGTGCCTCGTTGCCTGCCTTCCATGTGTATTTAATCAGTGTCTTTGTTTGTGTTGCTTCTTTGTGTTTCATCACGTTCTTGTGTTTGTTTTCCTTTGTTTTGTAACTTTGAGTTAGTAAATTACCTTTTTTTGGATTGTAACTCCTGTCGTCGTCTCGCCCTGCCTCACCCGGTCGTGACCAAAACCGACGTCTTACGGATGGTCAAACACTCGACTTTCACCCAAGAGGCCGCGTCTCGTTTCAAACAAGAAGTCCACGTTGACTTCAGCAACGTAACGTAAGCGACTCAAGTTAAGTTACGTAACAAACATCCTCATCTTTCTCCAACTAAACCCCGGTTCTGCCTTCACTGACTGCTTTGCAATTCCTGTTGTGCTTTTGCATCCACACTCAACACATTTGTTACAACTACACTTCATAAAACGCTGACATGTGATAAAAATGTCAGAATGAACATCGTTTTCATTAACGGTTAAGTGTGGGTCACTTTTGGAAAAACTGCATGCAGTAAAAGAGAATTAAGGAGGTTGGTTTGTCAAACTATTAAAAAAACACACCAATAAATGTTGGTTGGGTGTTCGATCCTTCATTAGGCCAATCAACGCAATAAGAGAAGGGGGAAATAACTCCTGACTCCTAATTTCACACAGATAACTAGACATTGTTTAATTTCTGCGTACATATGTATTGATGCAACAAAAGGGGTCAGTGTTGCACAAGCTCGGCTGGAGGCTGTGGCCTGGCTTGTACTCCATTGCAAACTTTGATGTACCTCAGAAACCACAAGTTGTCGTTAATGAAAGACATTTGTGAGTCCTCCACTAAGCAGGCGGAGGGAGGTGGAAGCCCTCAGAGGAAGAGGGATGACGTTGCAGAGACAAACAGCGTTGCACGCTTTGGCAGTTTGCATGAGCGACCGAGTCTATCTGCATACGTGCAAACCAAGAATAAGCAAATTAACGGGCGGAGAGATTAAAACCATTTAAACTCAGAAAAGGTCAAAAGTAGACTGAGGAAAGTGGTGAAGAGGAATAATCGTATTATTAATGGTTGTAGGTGTAGTGGGGGGATAACGCATGAGCAGAACAAATATGAAAAAAGGGACCTACTGTCTAGAAAAGGAGAGTAATAATATAAATAAAAGCAGCTGTGAAACATGTGGTTAGAGTTAAAAGAAAGGGCCTTTTAATTGGTTTACCACACATGAGCCACTTGGTAGTGAGACAGGAACAAAGCCTGAAGGGAGAACAGGCCGAGAAGGTTGACCTTTCACTCAGTTGGTAAGAAGAATAGAATAATGAAAAGAAGAAGAAGCCAGTTATATAGCCAGAGAAATTTCCACGTTATCGTTCTGGTATAAGGAAAACAAATGCTCTGGCTTGTTTGCATTTCTTTGAACCAATCACATCGTCTCCGGCAGCGACCGTGCCTCAGCAGAACAGTGAGATAAAACCCCCGTCTGCATCCGGTGAGTCAGCCTGGCTCCATGGCCAACAGCGACAATAAATGTATATCCGTTATACTCCCAAAACGGACGCTTTATAGTTTCAGTTTACTACTTTCTGGAGCACTGGGGCCGGGGTTCGATTCCCGGGCTGGACCTTCTGCGTTCTCGCCCGTGTCAGCGTGGGGTTTTCTACTGGTTCTCCTGCGTCCCCCCACAGTCCAAAGACATGCAGCCTAGGCTAATTAAACTCTGCATTGAGCGTGAATGTGGGAAGCCCCCATAGGACCCTGATCAGGGTTCTGGTCTAGATGATGGATGGGGGTCTGCCTTCCACACATGCACAGTCGTGCAGTAGCCCAAAATAAAGAAACATGATTACAACTCCTCCTTGTTTCAGTGAACATCTTTCTAACAGAGTAACTTTGATTGGCTGCGAAGCGCCGCTGAGTTTTATTGTTCGCTGTTTCACCACCAATGTTAAAGAGGAAAGGCTTTTGGAAGCTAACGCTACGCTATCTCAGGCTGTTTAAATATATTCTGAATAATGCTGCACGAAAGCATTCATTCACCGGAGATGGAAAGAGTTGTGGCAAGAATTTAAAGAAATGTTCGAAGGCCTGCAGCATCCTGCTCACATGAGTTTGAGGCATGTCCGAAATGTTCTGCTTCAATCTGTGTTTGTTGGCCATGCCAATAAAAACATGTTCTCCGGCTTGTCTCGCACACAAAGGGATTCACGCACTGACGCGTTGCATTCATTTAAGAAAGAAGATTTCATGAATAAAGGGCCAGAATTTTGTTCGTCTTATAAGATGACGACAGAAAACCTTTTTTTTTGGGGGGGGGTTTAAAAAGGTGCCACCATCCAAACTCTTTAGATGCCGTACACTCGTACTGCAGCTTTATGAATATCGCTTCAACAAGTGTAGAAATCCAAATCTTTGACTTTCCTTCGTCTCTACCCACAATGCCCGCGATGGGATTAACGTCCATCTTCGTCTGTTCAAAGACAATCTGGTGTCATGATTGTGCGCCAACTCCTGCGACAGCAAAACAAAAACATAGCTTCTTGGTGATTCTTGGAAAGCGTGGTAGCAAGCAGAACTTCAACAGGCCGGCATGAAGACTTTGATCATGAAGACCTTTTCTTGGCTCTTGGGGTTCTACCGTTGCCATTATAGTATAAACATCACCGGGCTGTGCCGTTATCTCTCCTTCAAGATACGGCATTTTCTTTCTACCACTGCAGGGCTGGAGCCTGGAAAACTTCTTCCTTTGGTAAAAAAAACACCCAGACCGCATGAGAAGAAGGTGCGGTGGGTTTAAAGGTACACCAAGCAGTGATCGGTCTGGAGTCAACTCCTTCCATGTGCAGACACAATCGTTCCTTGTCTGCTTGACGAGGAAGCAGATTACAAAGGTTTATTGTGAAAGTTTATTTTTGCCTCAGCAGACGGACTTTCCTCAGTTCAAGTCAGTCCAAACGCAAACGGAGGTTACTGAGAACGGGATTTCCAATCTTTGTCGTCTCGTTCCCGACCTCTTTTCCACACTTCGGTCACATGATGATAACTGAGCAAAATCCTTTCACATGAGGAAGGCTGTGAGATGGGTTCAACGCCCCAGGAAAAGCTGGAAAGTGGAGTTATTTTTGTCAAACGAGCTAATTCTTTTGATTTGATTTTTTTACTAAAAACATAATTTACAATTTGGGAAAAAATTCTTGACGTGAATGTGAACAAGAAGACCAGTTTGGCTTGAATATGATCCATCGATTTAAGACGCAGCAATACATTATTAACAGAATGATGTCACTCAAAACCTCTCAAAAAGTCAGGCATCTTTGTTATGAAATGTTTTTTTTAGAACATGCTTTTTATTTATGGTAAAGGTAGTATTGAATAAAAAAATATATATATATCTTAATATTGTCATGAAAGACAATGTTTTCTGATTATTAACATCTGTCAGTAATCATAATTCCAGTGTATTAATTTAAAAAGATGTATTGTATTTTTTTCCAATGATGGTGACTGATTAAATTAATTTCAGGTGATACCGCAAAGTGAAATGAGTGGATCATTTTATTAATACAAAATAAAAGGGTGATTTCTGTATTTTTTATTTCTTAGGGTTTTACATTCTTATCTCAACCGTTTGGTGGAGGCTCATAATTAAGAATTGTGCGGTTAGTTAAAATTAAAGAGTCACCTAGCTTGAGTAAAAGTACTTCCTCTCAGACTCTGACTGCAGACTGACCCCCCCCGAGCCCCCTGTGCCCCCCCCCGAGCAGGGGGGGGGCACAGCTGATCGGCTCCAGCGTCGCCAAAGGTGTCGGCCCACCAGAGAGAGAGAGAGAGACACACACACACACACACACACACACACACACACTCCGGCCTCGAACCGTCATTGACTTCTAATCTCCAATTACCGATCCTGGAATGTGACGGAGCTCGAGCAACACTCTTCACGTCACTTACTCTTTTCTTTGCAGTAGATTATAGTTTATTGACTCTGAAGGGCCAAATATTATATTATGGTATGTTTCATTTATGCAAGTGGCTCTGAATTATATATTTAATAATCAGGTGTTGGACACATGTGCAAAGGCATGATCCGTTTTGACTCGTGTGTGAAGTCATGCACACAGATGAACAGCTTATTAAAGAGACGTTATCATCCATTGCTTTGTTGTCAGCTGTCTGATTTGCCTTTCAGGTGTGTATACTCCTGGGGGTCCTATCCGTCACACTCCAAGGCTTCCAGCAAACAAGCTGTGACGCCGTCAAACAAAATCCATTAGCGTTTGTATGGCGCCGCTGATGGATGGCTTTCGCTTTCATATGGATGTTAACGTTTTTATGCCTTCAATGGAATATCACAAGAGTGGAAGACGGGAATGTGAGGTTCAGGTTTGAGTGTCTCAGGTCGAGTCCGGTGTTCACAACACGGACTCAGTCACCGATGGTGGTTTTCCGCTCTAAAAAATGAAAATAATTGTTTTTGTTATACGTAACATGTATGTAAGTAACTTTGTTTTACGAGATTTGGGATTTACGAGCCGTAATACGAGACGTTGTTTTATGAGACTTATCACGAGACATTATTTACAATACGAGGGTTATAGCTGCATTCTCTCTACTGTCCACCAGGGGGCGACTCCTTTGGTTGTATAGAAGTCTATGCTTCATGAATTAAAGCTGCATTCTCTCTACTGGCCAACAGGGGGCGACTCCTCTGGTTGTATAGAAGTCTATGCTTCATGTGTTAAAGCTGCATTCTCTCTCCTGACCTCCAGGGGGCGACTCCTCTGGTTGTATAGAAGTCTATGCTTCATGTGTTAAAGCTGCATTCTCTCTCCTGACCACCAGGGGGCGACTCCTCTGGTTGTATAGAAGTCTATGCTTCATGTGTTAAAGCTGCATTCTCTCTCCTGACCACCAGGGGGTGACTCCTCTGGTTGTATAGAAGTCTATGCTTCATGTGTTAAAGCTGCATTCTCTAACGAATGTTTAACAGGAAGGGTTACATTCAGGGTTTACAGTAAATATAATATTTCATAGTTGTTTCTTGGGCTCTATTATATGATTTTCCTCTGAAGATATAACTGTCTGGGCTATTGAAGCACCACAGATACCAAAGCAAACCATGAAACTGTGCTGTCAGAATTGGCTGCTTGTATTTTCTCTTTCAAGTCTTTGATGTGGGTGAGACTTGTTGATAGTGGAGACACTGAAGTTTCAATGTGATCACAAGGTTGTGGGTACTGAAATCTTTTTATTTTTCCCGATTGCCGATCTTGGGGTCTTATTTTCTTTTTGCACGATCTCTTGAGTCGTCCAAAGATGTGACCGCTGCTCCGGTCTATTTAAAAGCAGCGATTCGAGGAGGTCGATCGTGAAAGCTCCTCTTTGCGGAAGTTTCTTTTTTATATTAAAGCGTGTCTTAGGAGGGGGCACCGAGACCCCGGATCGCGCTGCAGGCGTTGCAGATCCCATCTGGCAGCGAACGCCTCGGGACGCCCTCAGAAAAACGGGCCGGAAAGAAAGTTTTATTTATCAGCCGGCTGCAGCCGCGACCCGGATCCGGATTAACTGGTGTAAAAATGGATGTGTTGTGTTTTTTTTTTTTTTTGCTTGTCTTGCACCCCCAGTCATTTTCCATTGTGAGAGCAAAGTGCGATCATGGGTTCTCAACAACGCGAGCTCTTGAATAACCTTGGAGTGCGCCGTCCACGCAAGACGTGGCGTTAAACTACAAAGAGGTGGGTTCAAACACAAAGCGAGGCTCGAATCATTAACCTGCTGTTGAAGTAGAAACACATCTTTGTGGGCTCAAGAGGTCCCTCAGCTGTGTATATACAGGGAACCTGTATTTGTTTCACATTGCTGCAAAAGAACATCAAACACTTCAGTTTCTGAAGACCGATGGAGTCTTGCGGGCTCAGCCTCAGCGAGAGGAAAGCCCTCGTCAGAAATAACCGTTCACCTCCGACCGTATTCAAGTTTTAAAGGCCTGCAGGAGGTCTTCTCTGGCCCGCGGGGTCAATGTGGCTTTATTCTGAATCGAGTTATGCTTCAGCTCCCATATGAGCGTCGCGCATTGAGAACACGACTTGTGCGCCTCATTGATCTGCTCGACGATCCTTTCAAACTGACCACTCGTATGTTAGGTCCCAGCGACTGTATGTTAGCGGCTAACGGTACTTTGCGCTGCATGCTGCTAACACATGCTCACAACAAGGCAACACCTTTCCTCTTATTCTAAGCTGTATACAATGACTATATTATTTTTAATTTTACCCCATGTCCCCACTAATAAAGGAAAATCTAATCTAATAATTCCAGTTGAAAATATGAGGGTTTGTTCTCTGGGCTTACAATTGGCCGACTTCACCTCTCACCTACAGCTCAGGTACAACTTTAACTGCTTTCAGTGGCCAATGTACCTTGAGAAACAAGAGATCGTCATCTAACACGCACACATTGTAGAGTTAATGTCCCATTCGGACTGAAATTATGTAGAAACATGATCAAATACGGGGAAACCAACACCAATAAAAGGAAATTGGTTAAATTATGCTGAGCCCTGAGAAGACTTTGGCCATCACACACAATTAATGAATTAATCATTAAACCTTTTACTTTAATCGCAAAAAGGCTAAAAGTAGTTAATCATCAACATTTACAGAGGTGTGGCTGGGGATCGGCCCCACCTCATTGTCTTATTGATTGAAGTTATTTTTGCTTTATGTAAAAAATAAATCAGGGTTCATGCACATGTTGACTAATGGATTTCCATGACCAAACATTTAGTGAAATCTGGGTGTGTCCATGAAAAAGTGATAAAATGTAGTATTTAAACTAACAATGAGGATTCCAAAGCATACAGTATTCCTTAAAGGACACAAATGAATGAGAGACAATAGTTTGATTAAAAGAATAAACATTTATAGATATACTCAGCGTATGCCTGCTTATATTTTGAGTCTTTCTTTTAAAAGCATATTCATTATTTCAAACTCAGCGTAAATGAACCTCATGAACACATGAATATAACACATTTACATGACTTTTACTAAACTTTGGGGATTTTATTTTTTTCAAGGACTTTTCCAGGCCTGGATATAAGCATTTTAAAATTCCATGAGTTTTCCAGGTTTTCCATGAGCGTATGAACCCTGTACATTAATATTAATAAAAAAAGAACATCTTTACACGAAACGCCCAAAGATCATAACTTCCTTAAAGTTTGATTGACACTTTGCTCCCGATGGGAGGCGACGATTCCCCCTCAGAGAGCACCTAAGTCCCGCCTCGCAGCGCCGCTCGGCTCGGGACGTGCAGGGCTATAAATGGAGGATCTTACTGTACCCGGGACGCACTCTGCAGCTGGAGTGCCCTCCGAGGACTCCCATCCAGGAACTGGAGTCAGAGCAATGCTTTAACCACTGCCCACACCGAGAGACCGAGATATCGCTGCCGGCTTCCTCTCACTTCCACCCCCGAATCCGTCTCCTCGAGTCGCCGGGTCCCGCGCAGCCATGGCGGGGGACGGGTCCGACCAGCGGGCGCTGCAGTATGAACAAACCCTGGTAAGTCGCACTTGTTGCCGCTCTGAACTTTGCCCACCGGGCGCACAAGTGCGCTGCAGTCACATTCTTGCACGGGGTCGTGGCGAGGAACGAGAAAACAAGCCAGACTCCATTGACAAATCTGTCAATTTAACGCTGCTGCCTCAGCGTCCACATCTGGTGTTACTGGCTCTCAGAAGTTATGATTTAATAGAAACAGAAGGCGTGTTGGTGGGATGTGAGCACGCCGAATGAATGAGCGGAGCTCTGCGGGTGTGTGTCTCCTGCAGCCGAGGGTCCCTCCATAGGTTGGGTTACTTTAGAGGAAGTTCAACGCCCCCCGTTCACGCTCACGTGAAAGTGACCGAGGTTTGGCTCACGTTGAGTCCCGTAGTGCTGCCCGTGTGTGTCGACATGTCTCTGAA
This sequence comes from Cottus gobio, assembly GCA_023566465.1. NCBI lineage: Eukaryota > Metazoa > Chordata > Actinopteri > Perciformes > Cottidae > Cottus > Cottus gobio. The sequence goes on along the minus strand of CM042220.1, from coordinate 26,393,944 downwards.
GTGTCTTTCCAGCTGTGGCGTTGCAGGTGTCGGAGGGGCCTATTGTCATAAGCGCTTGGCCAAACTCCCTTGACAAAACCCCACGTGCTTTAACAAAAGCGTGTGTATTGTGTCGTAAACGCATATTGTAAAAATAGCTTTACGGCTTTTTTTATTTTCTAAAATGTGCTGATGGATTCGGCATGGAAATATTTCATAAAACTTGTGTGTGTGAGGGAAATCTTCAACTTTCCCAGGCATTTCGCCTTTTTCTCGGTCCGAGCGAATGACCACCCCGGTGAGCGGCAGGGGAAAATCAAGTAATGCCGAATTAACAATAACCTCTTCAGGATTTTAATAAAAAGACAAAGTCATGTCGTAAGATGTGCATATTTGTGTAACAAAGCAAAAGAGCTCTCCCGTGACACATTTCTGAATGGAGTTTCGCTGGTATAACTGTATGGGGCTCTAGCAAAGAGTCTCACGTGCCTGCCATCAGAATTGAACCACCTACTCCATGTGCGAGGAGGACCCTAATGTCACCTCCACACAAACAGGGCAGCAGTCATCGGGTTACTGTATGTGTCAGGAGCTGAGTGTGTGTGGGCTGCATTGATATCCACTCAACAATGGATCAATTCATTGTTGCTCAGCAGCTCGGGTGCAGAGGACCAGCTGCTGTGTACAGTACATACATGTACATTGTGTTGTGAGACGACATGCATCTGATAGGTGTGCGGGCGTCCGGTGCACCTTCTTTTCTTTTCTTTTTTTATGTGATTCAACTTTATTGTCGCTGAAAGCAACTTTTAGCTGAGGAATTTCCGTTTTTTTTTGGACTCCATAGTCGGTCTGTACAAAGTTGAGCAGTTACCAGTAGACTGGTTTTATACAGCAGGGGGCTCTCAAACATGTTCATGTCCCAGGCCCCTCAGAGCCCATGGACCCCCGCCCCCCCCCCCCCCCCCCCCACCCGCAAAAAAAGAAATATTTTGTGCCTTGGATTTCCATAATGACTGGTTTAAAATAATACTTTACTTAGACTTGTAAATTGTGGTAGATGAGGATGATGAAGGAGCAAAATATTCCATTCTTATACATTATCCAGCAGGCGAAGTGAATTTTAATTCAGAGCGATCACACCATTCGTCTTTTCGCTCCTCCCAGAGGACCCTCGAGGGTTCCTAGCCCAGTGTTTTGTGTAATTAAGTGTCTCGTTGAACTCCGCTGTTTGAAGAAACAGGTTTTATGGGCCAACTGGACCTATTCAGCGGCAGCAGGGCTTTAAATTAAGAAGAGACACACAACTGTAACACTTCTTTGGGCCTCTGTTTCCTCCTTTTGAGAAAAAGAAGTTTCCCCTCAAAGAGAAGCCCCGCCTCTTTGTGTGCTGTTAATCTGTGTGTGTGTGTGTTTTTTTTGAGCGAGAGATTACACAACATGCGACCCGCTGATTCAGCGCTGGACGCTCCGTCACCCTGCCGGGGTCTCGTGCTCGTGCATGCAGCAGCTAAATAAATAAGTGAGTCCTCGCCGTGTGCTGATGGCTGTGAACACGATGGAGGACGCGTCTAAATGGAGTCCTGTAAAAATAGCCGCCGTGTGAGAAATAACCCCTTTCAACGCGGGCGAGTTCTCTCCCGGCCCCCCGGCTCCTCGCCCCGTGGGTTGTAGTAACATGGTGTCTTTGTGTGATGTTGGCAGTCCTGGCGGTTGTGTGGGTTTTGTTGTGGGCAGTGGATGCTCAAAGAGGCCAGTGTGGAGAGGGAGAGGGAGAGAGAGAGAGAGAAAGAAAGAGAGAGAAAGAAAGAGAGAGAGAGGCTGGCTGCAGAGATGTGAGCAGGGCAAAGAGTACGGAGCGCTTTGGAAATCTAACCGACGTGTTGTCTGGTCACATCACACGATGCAACGTTTGTATGAAGCTGATTTCTCAGGGTTTCGGCAACAAACAGTAAAGGCGACCAAACCACCAATGGTTTTGGTGTAGGCGACCAAACCACCATAAAACCATAACACTATCAGTATCGGTATTTTGGTTTGTTGGACCCGCACACCGATAGTTGTCATTTTGGATTTTCTAACGGTCGTCCACCACGAATCAGGATCATAATCCGGTATTATTCGGTATTATTAGCGTCCCTGATCACGAAACCAAACACCCCGCATATCGAGACCATCTCACAAACTGCCAGGATACTGGGCTTGATGGACACAACGCTGTTCTAGTTTTCATGCAAAATAACACAATGTACACCACACAAATGTTTTCATAGTTATTCTCTAGGTCTTTGGCGTTGAAACTAGTCCCTCACAGAACCCTTCAGACCCGAGCAAACAATCCAAACATGTTGTCGGCCTTCAACAGCGGCTGTAAGTGGCAACTAAAGAGGCTTGGCCGGAGTTATCAGGTGCCATTCAGGCCCTAAAACACTTGCTGGGAGAAGTTACTGCAGATTCATCATTCATTTATGAATCATAAATTATATTCAGCTGTATTAATGCCGCTAAACACACAACGCAATGCATGTTTTGGGAGGGAATTATCTTTATCTCATTAAATATGAAGTGGACGGCCTTGTGATCAAAGGTTGGGTTTTATTACGTGTGCAACAACATCACTTGTGACCAATCGGAGGCGAGTATCTGATGTGGTGTGGTAGGAGTTCAGGAATGAAAAGCTGTGTCAGTATTTGCAAAACTATGTGCGTATAAATTATTTAGCAAAATTATTAAAAAATTTAGCGTATAAATTATTTATTTACCATGTTAGATTTTAGAGCCATAAAGTGTTTGCTTTGGTTCCAGTTATATTGTGGTTTTCTTTTTTTTAAGTCTTTGTCACAGTACAGTGTTTTCTAAAGTAATTTGCCTTTATCTACGTAGACAATATATCCACGTTACGGATGATCGATCCATCAAAGAATCCACCAAAAAAAAGTCTATCAAAAGTCCATTGTTCTTGTCCAAAAAGTCAATTTTTTATATAAAAAAATCTAATTATTTTTAAATACAAAAAGATCCAAATTTGGGTTTTATATCCAAAAATCCCTAAAAACATTCTAGCAAAACATTCTAGCAAAAAAAGCCCCCAAAAAAGTTTATATCAAAAAATCTATTTTCTTTTTAATATAAAACATCCTTTTTTTTCATATCAAAATTTATACCAATTTTTTTTTTTATACCAAAAATAAAAAAAGAATATACCAAAAATCCAATTTTGTAAATATTTAGATAAAGCAATTATCGTGATATCGGCTGTTCTCCACATCGTAACCGCCTTGGTGTCTCAATGCATGTTTTGTTTTGTAATGATAAACTGGATAATCATAATGATGTGAGCGGCTCTTAAAGGGACAGTCCACTCAGTCGAAAGGCATTCCTGTGTGTGTGTGTGTGTGTGTGTGTGTGTGTCGCAGCGGTTGGTAAAATCAAAAAACAAAATAATTGTCTGACAGCAGGACTTCTGCTTTATGATCAGGAATATGCTGATGTTCTCATGCAAAAAAAACTACTTTTTGTTTTTTGGGTGGGAAGTGAAAGTGTCGGGTGTAAGACACATTTCTTTGTGTGTATATATTTTGGGTCATTTGTTACCCCGTGTTGTGTCGGCGGTCGTAGTGGAAATTTCCCCTTTTTTAGTTTTGTTGTATTTACTTGCCAGAGCAGGTCGACGGCTCCTTGACCTCTGCTTGTGTTGTGCAGAGAAAGGAGCGTTAACATTGGTTCACAGCGAAGTTGTGAATAGGATGTTTTTATTCTGCAGATAAGCATCAACACGTTTCTCTCTCTCCGTTCCAAAAGATCATCCGTTGCTTTTCTCCTCTCTCTCTCTCTCTCTCTCTCTCTCTCTCTCTCTCTCTCTCTCTCTCTCTCTCTCTCTCTCCCCCCCCCCTCCCTCCCTCCCTCCCTGAGTCTTTGGGGTTCAGCCGCGTGTCGCGATAATGCTGCAAAGTCAGAGTTGACACATCAGTGGATGTTCAGTTCACTATCAGGTGTTTGTTTGTGTGTCTCTGCTCTGAGGATTTCCATGTCAAGAGAGATGGCGTATAAGGTCATGTTTTTGATAAAAGGAGATCTTCTTGATGCATCAACTGCGAGCCACAGAAAAAAAGAAGATTTTTGTGTGTGTGTCTATAAACAGTGTTTTTAAACTCTATTTATAAATTTGGGTACTCCAGATTTAAACTACTTCACCACATTGGTGCAAGAGGAAATGAACTGAGCTGATTGTTGCTCATGTTGCGGTGGTGATGATGATGATGATGATGAAGAAGAAGCCTCGTGTCATCATCGTCATGTTGTGGTCGGTCCTTTTCAGCCGTCGCTGCTGATTTTCCGTCTGTGTATTTTCCGTTGGGGTCAGAGGTCAAAGGTCAACAACACGACGCTGACAGCCGTGAAACCTTTACCAAGCTATGCTGACGACACGCCGCTTTGGACAAAGCACTCCTAAAAATAATTTTCCATTCACGTTGATTCATATTTGGTTTTCCACATACATTATTAATTTTAGGTGGGTTAGGAAAATAATACATTATACAATTTAGCTCACAGTTGCTTAATGATATATTGGGGGAAAAATATCTTTACATTGAAAAGTGTCTAATTATTGATGCATAGCTGTCCTGTGTTAACAAAGCCTCTGTGCATGCTGGGAAATGGCAGCAACAATCTTTCTTTACTTGTTGTTGTTGTTGTTTTGAGGTGGTTATTATAAACATTACTCAGGATGGCTCCAACAGACCGGCCCCTTTGCCCCACTCGTCTCTGCCTTCAACCTTGACGAAGGCCTTCAAACGTTTCACAATAAAAGCACCTCCTGAGGGACTCCGGTTCCCTCGATGCAGCTTTAGGCTACACAACAGCTGACCTCAGCCAGACGGACACACACGTGTTGTGGTGTTATGGTCGGGGTTGTGTTGCCTAAACAAAACTGTTTGTGGTTTTGTTGCCTTTTTGTAAACTAACTTATTTTTTTTTAAGTAATTAATTGCAGTGCATTGTGGTCTATTAGATCCTTTTTAACTGTCACAAATTCACAAATGCTATGAATAGTTTAAAAAAACAAAAACACTCCGGCCACAAAATATTTGCTTCGCATTTAGTTTTTTCTTGTCTTCGGTTCATCATCCCAGAATCGGGTGAGAATAGATTGTATGACGACAGAAAAATACCCATAAAACCTGCATGCTTGTGGTCAGAGGTGACGTGGGCCTCCGTTACACATTAACAAGACGTGCACAGCACAGCTGATTGTGGACAAAGAAGCTCTGTTACTTAATGTTCAACCATAAAGCTTTCATTTGTTTTAGTATTTCTAGCTCTGTAGTTTAATTGTTTTATGTTCGATGCCCGCGAGGTGTAGAACTAAGAGGTGTGAATAAATGAGATGGAGTAGTTTACGACGTCCCTGATTCCATCAGTTTCAGTCTACGTAAAAACACAATGGGCTTGTCAGTTTTAGATTAAAAGTAGGCCTCAGTGATGTGCAAATATTTGAGCCCAAAGTCACAGATTAACGGTGTTTTAGGAGCCGGGAGCCACTCGTACACCATTCAGGGGGGCAGCTCTTATGTTTCCCCAAGTAGAAATGGATCTGAGGACCTCATTTTTTGTTGCACGGTATTAAATATATATCACGATAGCCCCGCCGTTTAAAAAACGGTACGATACCGTATTTCATTAGTTCTGGTATCTAAAGGGGCCTCCGGGCGCTTTGAACTCGGCGTGAGCAAACTGACGGTCCGGTGTAGCTAACGCTAACAAGCAGGATGGAGTCGACAAATGACAGATGCTTATTTGAATTTATTATCATTTTGTGGGTTTTTGTTTTGGAAGCCTCTCTGTCCCCCGTGCTGCAGTACCGCTCTCTGCCTGAACTGTTACTGCAGGCGCTGGTGGGGGCGCTGTTTTACCACAAAGACAACTCATTAAACACTGCTAAACAAATGATATCTGATTACAAAAATACAGTTTACTGTAAAATAAATCCTATAAATTAAAGTATAGTGAAGATCAGATTATTTAACTTTTTGGCATTTTTTATTAATAAAAGACATTATTTTCCAGATTTGTTTTTTTAAATGTATTTTCTGAGGTATTGTTTCAATATCGATGCATTTAAGCAGGATATCATATTGAAGTCACTTCACTGATTTCAGAAACCAGAGACTTTAGAGGTGTGTGTGTGTGTGTGTGTGTGTGTGTGTGTGTGTGTGTGATGGATAGACAGTGTGTGTGTGTGTGTGTGATGGATAGACAGTGTGTGTGTGTGTGTGTGATGGATAGACAGTGTGTGTGTGTGTGTGTGTGTGTGTGATGGATAGACAGTGTGTGTGTGTGTGTGATGGATAGACAGTGTGTGTGTGTGTGTGTGATGGATACACTGTGTGTGTGTGTGTGTGTGTTGGATAGATTGTGTAATGTGATGCGACAGCATGGAGGAAAAGGAGAGATTAAGTTCAAGAGTTAGCTGTAACTACTCGACTAGCGAAAGACTCTCTCCACACACACACACACACACACACACACACACACACACACACACACACACACACACACACACACACTGTCTCTTCACCAAACAAGCCCCGTCTTGTCTACAAACAAGCAGCGCTATCTGTGTCTCTGATGCTAACAGATGGCTACACAGGTTTCAGGACCCCTTTCCTCTGATCATATTAATTGATTACAGTCGGGCATAAACTCCGCCTCCTACTGGATTTCTCTCTTTCTAACCTCTTAACCTCTTTTTTTTATTTCCCGCCTCTCTCCTGTGGTGTTTATGCGTTTTGTTTCCTCTCCGATGTGGTTTTCCTGTTTTTATTCTTCCTGCAAACAGATTCCGCCTTTGAACGCCTCATCACACACACACACACACACACACACACACACACACACACACACACACACACACACACACACTTGGTTTGAAGGTCTGCCCATCGGGTCCCAGAGTGTGACCGGATTCTTAACGGGCTCGTTCTGGAGTTAATCCACCTTTCTTTTTCTTTTTTTTACCCATCATTCTTCTTGTTCTTGTTCTTGTTGTTCTTGTTGTTGTTCTTCTTCTTCTTCTTCTTCTTCTTCTTCAGTAATAACGTTTTTCTTTCTCCTCCACTGTGTAACCTTCGTCTACCGGCCTTTTTATTTCTCATCACGTTATCAGGATCAAGTTCTCAGATCATCTTTTATTATATTTCATGTCCAAGTGAGTTTTAAACGATAACAAAGTCTTGATACAGTGAACTGTTATTTATTCTGTTTGTTTTTTACAACAAATGTAATTTACTCCATTTGACCAACAAATAAATAAAGACGATGTGGCTGCAACTACGAACTGTTTCATGTTTTTTTTAATACTATTATTTTATACTTTTGTGAAAACAAACGGTGGAAAATAACCATCACATCTTCACATTTAAAAAAAATCAAAATCACAGCTAATTAGTGAATCAATGGAAGTAAATGGCACCGTTTTTGGAATTTGTCTTAATAAATGACTTAAGTGATTTTGGATTAAAATTCATGCCGAACGGCCTTTTTGTTTTCATTTGATTAACATTGTAGTCATGTTCATATATTTAGTTACTATATATATTCTTTTCTCCATTAACATTGCAGACGGGACCGGTTGTAGCCGTTAGCTTAGCACGTAGCTCGGTGGCCTGAACTCGCCTGTGTTTTGTCTGCATTCACTTTCATGTGGTCACATTGCAATCTGATTCCCCACAATGCACTTCAATGCAAGATGGGAAGCGATCGAATGCCCAGTCCTACAAACCTACAAAGAACCATCACCTGAATCTGCATCTCTCACCTTTACGGAGCTTTAAAGTCAGTTTCAGCTCAATGATCAGCTGATCAGATGTCTCCCTCGGGAGGTGGTGGAGACCAAAAACGGAGCAAAAAGAGAGAAAATAGGAGAATTAAACTCATCCGGTCACCAGAAAACACTCTTAAGGTGAAATAATATCTACGTTGTGCCCCACACATCAGTTATGTATTGCAGAGTTTAGGTTTAATATATTGATAACATCATCAGAATCAGCTTTATTGGCCATGTGTGTTTACACTCACATGGAATTTGACTCCGGTTACACATAGCTCTCATTGTACATATACACACATTTACAATAAGCAAGATAAATATTTTTTTAAAAGACATTAAAAAGAAAAAGTAGTCCAATTAGTGCAGATGGGGGAGTCTGATTAATTGTTCATCAGGGTGACGGCCAGTGGAAAGAAGCTGTTCCTGTGTCTGGTGGTCTTGGCGTACAGTGCTCTGTAGCGCCCCCAGAGGGGAGGAGGTGAAACAGCTTGTGTCCAGGGTGTGAGGGGTCTGCAGTGATCTTTCCAGCCCGCTTCCTGACTCTGGAGGTGTACAAGTCCAGGATGGAGGGCAGGCTGGAACCAATAGTTCTCTCTGCAGACCTGACTATCCGCTGTAGTCTGCCTCTGTCCTGTTTAGTGGCCGAACCAGTAGCTGATATTTATTTCCTCGCAGTAAGTCGACCTTTTGAATTTATCTGAAACGGATCTCAGAGTTGGAGTTTCCTTTTCCTGAGTACGCATTAAACTAAAAACACCCTGTTTAGCATTTCCTATGATAATATATTCATCATGTCCAGAGCTCCTTTGCTCCAGAAGGGTTTGTGACGTCTTCTAGATAGATTCTGCTTTCGAGGATCAGAATACAAGAGTTCAGGAGGGTGAGAACACATTCTGCATTGAAAGTGTGTGTTGAAACCCAATGAGTGTGTGTGTTTGTGTGTGAGGTCTCCACACTATTTATTTCATCTGATGAGGAGGGAATACCCAACGAGTGGAACCTCTCAGAATATCTGATGCTTCTTCCATCCGTCGACATCTTTAAAATGTTGAATTTCAACATTGAAATGTTTGCGTTGGACAATTTGAACACAAACGTTTTGATTGTTTTTGTTTATGATGAATAACCAATTTTAATTGGTTTACTGAAATTCAAAGCCGGTGTGTTGTTGGTTTGTACACAAGGTGAGAGCGAAGCTGAGCTATTAAAACATGTAATATGGCTGATTTATGAGGCTTTTTCCATGAGCGGCGATATGTAGGAAAGGTTACGTGGAGAATAAATTGGTTCTCAAATGTGAGAATGCGTTGCACAATATTATACGATAGTGGATTTAATAATTTAAGCTTTTTGAATAAATTATTCATATTATTAATAATAATAATAATTTGAGTAAATAAGTCCTTGTGGGTCTGACGTCACTGAGCATGAAGAGGACTCGTCATGTTCTCCAGACTCTTCTTCCTCTTTCTGTTCGTACTGGAGCAGAAAATATCAGTTTTATTTTTACCGCAGGTGGGTGTTTAAACAGGAAAATGTGTGTGTGTGAACACGATAGTGAGTGTGTGTGTGTGTGTGTGTGTGTGTGTGTGTGTGTGTGTGTGTGTGTGTGTGTGTGAGAGATGTATTACTTGTAAAATGCCGACCAGGCTTTTGAAACGCTGGATTGAGTTTGAGGCGGCGCTGCGTTTTCTTTCTCCTCCGTTCCACTACGTTCATATCAAAGCTGGATCGATGGATCTTATTTTTAGCTTTCCTCCCCCTTTTCTCCCTTTTCACCTCCCCCCTCTCTCCCCCCTACCTCCCCCCCTCCTGTCCATTCGCCCCCTCCTGTCCACGCTCAGAAGTGTGTGCTGGCATGTCCTCCCACATCCCGCTGCAGAGAGCTCTCTCACACACACACACACACACACACACACACACACACACACACACACACACACACACACACACACACACACACACACACACACACACGATCTCTCTCTAATAAGTCAGCCCGCGCCTCAGCAACTCTGCCCCCCTCCCCCCACCCGTTGAGGGAGGGAAGGGGAGGTAGAGAAACCTGTTGGGGTGCAGCCCCCATTAAGGGCTGCAGAGAACGACATGTTTTGGTGCACTGGGATCAGGCATGTGAGAGCTGTGATACACACACACACACACACACACACACACACACACACACACACACACACACAGACACACACACACACAGCAACCCGTCTGTTTCGTTATCTGGCTTGGCTGTGCTGCAGTTTTAACGACACAAGTTTGAAAACGCACAAGCTGTGATATGACGTGCACACGCACGCATGCACACACACACACACACACAACTTTAGAAAAAGATGGTGTTTTGGGTTAAAATGACCACTAATGTGCCGCTGCTGAAGTCTGCTGAAGTTACGTGACATCATTAATTCAACGTGACTTCTTGTTTCACACGAAGACACTGACCATGGTCTCCTGGGTGAAGGTCCAGATTCAGTTTGACTCGACTACCTCTGTTATGAATGCAGATCTTATGGTTTCACGCAAACCAGAAAGTTAATTTACAACCCTGGAAATGTGTGTGTGTGTGTGTGTGTGTGTGTGTGTGTGTGTGTGTGTGTGTGTGTGTGTGTGTGTGTGTGTGTGTGTATCACAGCTCTCACATGCCTGATCCACACGTGTATCAGCAACAGTTAATTCATTACACATTCTGTTGCCACCCATAATGAATCATTTTACATTTCGCTTAGTATAATATTATGTATGTATGCGGCTGCACCATCGAAACAGCCTGTAACCGCTTTCTTATAATCACACACACACACACACACACACACACACACACACACACACACACACACACACACACACACACACACACACACACACACAGCAACAATCAGTAGCCCAAGTACCTAAGACTTTGGTGATAGGCAGAATCAAAGATGATTGATTCAGTCAGGTGTGTGTGTGTGTGTGTGTGTGTGTGTGTGTGTGTGTGTGTGTGTGTGTGTGTGTGTGTGTGTGTGTGTGTGTGTGTGTGTGTGTGTGTGTGTGTGTGTGTGACTCTATTACCAGTGACACCTGCTTGCTTTAAGATTGATGGGCACCATTAACCTTCAATTAATAATAACACACACCCTCCCTCCCTCTATTTCTAGTTAAAAAGTGTTGTAAATAAGTATGCTTCATGTGTTAAACCTGCATTCTCTCTCCTGACCAACAGGGGGTGACTCCTCTGGTTGTATAGAAGTCTATGCTTCATGTGTTAAAGCTGCATTCTCTCTCCTGACCACCAGGGGGCGACTCCTCTGGTTGTATAGAAGTCTATGCTTCATGTGTTAAAGCTGCATTCTCTCTCCTGACCACCAGGGGGCGACTCCTCTGGTTGTATAGAAGTCTATGCTTCATGTGTTAAAGCTGCATTCTCTCTCCTTACCACCAGGGGGCGACTCCTCTGGTTGTATAGAAGTCTATGCTTCATGTGTTAAAGCTGCATTCTCTCTCCTGACCACCAGGGGGCGACTCCTCTGGTTGTATAGAAGTCTGTGCTTCATGTGTTAAAGCTGCATTCTCTCTCCTGACCACCAGGGGGCGACTCCTCTGGTTGTATAGAAGTATATGCTTCATGTGTTAAACCTGCATTCTCTCTCCTGACCACCAGGGGGTGACTCCTCTGGTTGTATAGAAGTCTATGCTTCATGTGTTAAAGCTGCATTCTCTCTCCTGACCACCAGGGGGCGACTCCTCTGGTTGTATAGAAGTCTATGCTTCATGTGTTAAAGCTGCATTCTCTCTCCTGACCACCAGGGGGTGACTCCTCTGGTTGTATAGAAGTCTATGCTTCATGTGTTAAAGCTGCATTCTCTCTCCTTACCACCAGGGGGCGACTCCTCTGGTTGTATAGAAGTCTATGCTTCATGTGTTAAAGCTGCATTCTCTCTCCTGACCACCAGGGGGCGACTCCTCTGGTTGTATAGAAGTCTGTGCTTCATGTGTTAAAGCTGCATTCTCTCTCCTGACCACCAGGGGGCGACTCCTCTGGTTGTATAGAAGTATATGCTTCATGTGTTAAACCTGCATTCTCTCTCCTGACAACCAGGGGGTGACTCCTCTGGTTGTATAGAAGTCTATGCTTCATGTGTTAAAGCTGCATTCTCTCTCCTGACCACCAGGGGGCGACTCCTCTGGTTGTATAGAAGTCTATGCTTCATGTGTTAAAGCTGCATTCTCTCTCCTGACCACCAGGGGGTGACTCCTCTGGTTGTATAGAAATCTATGCTTCATGTGTTAAAGCTGCATTCTCTCTCCTTACCACCAGGGGGCGACTCCTCTGGTTGTATAGAAGTCTATGCTTCATGTGTTAAAGCTGCATTCTCTCTCCTGACCACCAGGGGGCGACTCCTCTGGTTGTATAGAAGTCTATGCTTCATGTGTTAAAGCTACATTCTCTCTCCTGACCACCAGGGGGCGACTCCTCTGGTTGTATAGAAGTCTATGCTTCATGTGTTAAAGCTGCATTCTCTCTCCTGACCACTAGGGGACGACTCCTCTGGTTGTATAGAAGTCTATTTATGTGTTAAAACTGCATTCTCTCTCCTGACCACCAGGGGGCGACTCCTCTGGTTGTATAGAAGTCTATATAAATGACTCTACTTCTCTCTTGATGTATTCCCTCAGTAAACATTGTAAACATGAGTTTATGTCTCAATCTCTAGTTTCAAGTCTTCTTCAATACAGCATGATGTTCATTTAGTAAATTATGCTCATTTATAGTCAAACGGACCATAAAGCAGGTAGTGCTTTAGGGGCGGGGCTACACGGTGATTGACAGGTCAACACCTGTTTTTTACAAACGCAGCTGGACGTCGTGTTTCTTAATGCCGGTTCTTGTTTCTTGGATTGCAGTATCAGTAGGAAGAGGTCCTTCCTGCTCGGCCTCTCTTCAGTGGAGCCCCAGGTGGTCTCACAAAGCCTCGGCTCCTTCTTACCTGCACATATGTCAAGGACACATAGGAAACCACGCATAATCGCACCGTGGTATTCACACTTATTGCCCAACAGCTCGGCAGCACAGTCACGTAACAAGATAACTTCAGTTACAGTAAACCCAGCAATGTTTAGACGATCCTTTCCACCTTGAGACTTTTATTAAGGACTGAGCTTCGGGGGTTAAGTGGTACTCTCTTGGATCACCGGACTAGCAGTGAGGATTTCGAGGGAGGTCTCCGTGCGTTTTTCTGCAAATGTGTGTTTGTTTTCCAGTAAAGGCAGCAGGAGAGAAGGTACCCGGCCTCCCACAGAGTAGCTCCTGGACAGACGGGGACCTCACCAAGCCCTAATAAACATGGGAGATTTCAGGTCCAGACATTGAGGTCCCCTGAGGCTGATCCCCAGACATTTCCCTCAGTGACATCAGCAGGTTGTTGTGAATATGTTGGCGATCCCCAACTGAAATATCTCAACATCTAAAACATGGATTGGCACAGAATTTGGTGCAGACATTCATGGTTCCCAGACCATGCATCCTATTCAATTTGGTGATCCCCGGACTTTTCCTCTTGCCCCATCAGCAAGCTAACATTTAGGTTTGTTTTTGTTTTATGAAATCTCACGGGAACCTTTGGATGGGTTGCAGACGTTCAAGGTGCTCGGAGGACGAATACTTTGATCTTTGATATCTCAAAATCTTTTGGATGGATTGGCACAAATCCACTGTACTTTGTACAGACATTCATGGTTCCCAGATGATGTGTCCCAGTAACTTCAGTGGTCCTCTAGACCTTTCCTCTAGCGCCACCAGCAGGTTAACATGTGGTATGAAGTGAAATGTATTGACAGCTATTGGATGAATCAATGTCACATTCGGTACCTTGACATTTACGTTCCCATCGAGATGATTTGTGTCGACTGTTAAAGTAGTTTTCATGTTTTTAGAAGTCAGCTTCTTCGCTGTATCATTAACAACTAAGCACTGCACGTCTTGGACACAACGGATCATATTGATTATTGTTCACCATACTGGTGATATTTGATGTATGGATGTACTGGCACATTTGTTGCCTTTAGCATCAGTGAGGTGACATGGGAGCGGCCTTGGGTTCAGTCACATCGGGGGTTAGCGGTCGTGTTATCGTCGCTGCACTACGGGTGACCTGGGAAGCTGATCTGGGACCAGTTCAGTCACGTGTCCCAGCTCAGTGTCGGAAAGCCGGCTTTCACCAAAACAACGAGGTGTTAACCCTCACGGAGCTGCTGCCTCAGGCCGTGAGCAGATGTTCCTCTGTTATGTGATGCTTTATTCCTGGTAATGTCTGGCAACGTGAAGGTCAATATTTCCATGAGTGAGGTTAATACGTCGGTTCTTTCCACGACAGTCAACCCTTTCATCTCTAGTGTACATCACCCATTGAGCAGGAACAATGGAGAGGTATTAAGTACCTCAAAAGGTATTAAGTACCTCAAAAGGTATTACGTACTTCCAAAGGTATTACGTACCTCCAAAGGTATTACGTACCTCCAAAGGTATTAAGTACTGAGAAGTCTGGCTGTTAAAATCGGCCAAAGCATCATCTTTATTAAACATAACTAAGTATTTCATCATCTTTATTAAAAGATATCTATCTTTTTCTGAACCCAACAAAGTTGTGTTTGTTTTCTTAGGTTCAGCAAAAGATGGTGAACTACTAACTAGTTCTGTTATTTATAAATTTCTTCCTGTTAGGACGTTGCTTTTATTTTGAAAAGACCCAATTTCCTGCTCGTTAGAGACATGCGGATGCGGGAAAAAACGCACAAAATAAGAGGATAGTTTTTCGTAACTTAACATAACGAACCGTTGTACGAAGATCCGAAAAAATCTCTCTCTTTCTCTCTCTCTCATATAATATTGTTATAAAGAAGACGCTCTGCTGCACTCTGTCACTCGAGTGCTTTAGCTCAGTGGATCTCTCTGGGGGGGTGAGGGGGGGGCCCCATTCCCAGCAGGCCGTGCAGCAGATGCCAGATTAATTTATGTAGATTGGTTTGGTTATGAAAGAGAGATTAGATTGGCTTTCTTCTTACGCCACAAACGCTGCTCTTATTGCTCCAGTGTAAGATCTGCTCCCAGCACGGACACACACACACACACACACACACACACACACACACACACACACACACACACACACACACACACACACACACACCTAATAGAGGTGCTGGTTTAATCATTTCACCCCATAAATGCTTCCTTTGTCCTCGGGTACTTTCGGGATAATCCCGTCTCACGTGATGAAGCTCAGGACCCTGAAAACACTTCACGTGTCCTCTTTGTACGGCGGCCATCTTCCTTTTTAAATTGGCTTCTTCTCTTCCTCCTCATCACTATCTTCTTCTTCTTCTTTTTCTTCTTCTTCTTCTGCTTCTTCCTGTCCTTCCTCACATCCTTCTGCTTCTCATTCATCTCCTCATCCACCAATCCTTCTTCTTCTTCTTCTTCTTCTTCTTCTTCTTCTTCTTCTTCTTCTTCTTCTTCTTCTTCTTCTTCTTCTTCTTCCTCTCATCCTCATTCATCTCCTCATCCCTCCTCATTTTCTTCTTCTTCTCCTCCTCTTCCCTCCCTCTCCTTCATCTTCTCCTTCTCATCATCCTCATCCCTTCTTTTGCTTTTTCTCATTCCTGTTCTTGCTCTCATCCTTCTGCTTCTTTTGTTTTTTCTGTTTCTCCGTCCCATTATTCTTCTCCCTCCTCTTCTATCTCTTCTTGCTGTGCTTCTTCCTCCCCCTGTTCCCTCGTCTTCCTCCTCATTCCGACTATTGTTGATATTAGACACTTATTATTTAATTACAGAATAACTACCTGCATAAATATCAGAGCATTAAAGTGCCATTAAAATCAATTAAAGTAATTAGAACATCAGCCCGTTTGATGTGTCTCATCACACACACACACACGCACACACACACACACACACGCACACAGCTGTAATAAGCAAAGTGAGAAGGCTCCTAATCAAATAATTGGAGCAGCTGTGTGCTGATGGCTGCAGGTTTGTGACACACACACACACACACACACACACACACACACACACACACCGGTTGATTGGATATTGTCTCAGCCGACCTTTATTCCATTACAGATATTGACACAAAACCGGCCCGCTTGGCAGTAAGCTGTGTCCCTCCTCCTCTTCCTCCTCTTCATCCTGCAGTGTGTGTGTGTGTGTGTGTGTGTGTGTGTGTGTGTGTGTGTGTGTGTGTGTTAGAGTTGGGTGAGACGTTCTTCTTCTGTTATTCCTCCTCTCACCTGGTCTGGATCTCTTTCTCATGAGCTCTTTGTTTTGTTTTCTTTGTCTCTTTCACACACTGAGGAGGTCTGTTTATGTTATGACTCTCATATTTCTCTCTCTCTCTCTGCACAATGTTTTCTCTTCCTCCTCAACCCACTTGTTCTTTCACATCTCTCTCTCTCTCTCTCTGTGTGTGCCTTACAGTCGGTGGCCCCGTCACTTTCTCAGGCCAGTTATTGTCACAGCTGTGTTTTCAGACTGTGTGTGTGTGTGTGTGTGTGTGTGTGTGTGTGTGTGTGTGTGTGTGTGTGTGTGTGTGTGTGTGTGTGTGTGTGTGTGTGTGTGTGTGTGTGTGTGTGTGTGTGTGTGTGTGTGTGTGTGTGTGTGTGTGGTCGAAGCGGTGCAGGGCAGTTCCACGGCGGACACACTGGACAGAGCACGTGTGAGAGAGAGAGACTGTGGGAGTCATTGTGTGCAAATCTTTTTTCTCCCTCCTTTCCTCTACCTCTCTCTCTTTTCCTCTCTCTCTCTCCCTCTCTTCTTCCCCCCCCCCTGTGTTTTGAGACAAAAGCAAAGACGTGGTGTCTCGCCCGTGGTGCATCGATGTTCCCATCTCACCTTCCATCACCCTCTTTCTTAAGCTCTCCCCCTCTCCCCCCTTGTATTTTTTATAGGCTCATTTTTAGTTTACTATCTTTTCATGAATGGCCTCCATTCAACTTTTAATCTCAAAGTCCGCTGACGAGGTGTAGAAGTGTTGCTGAATGAGTCAAACACATCCAGGACCTTCACCCAGGAGACCGCTGTCCGTGTCCCGTGTGAAAGTCTCTTTACGTGACGTGAGCAGGAAACCCAACACGAACATGGAAGAACCATGGCTGCCCGTACCGGGGTTTGAACCTGGGCCCTTCTGGCTGTGAGGAGGCGGTGCTGACCGCTCCTGTGTCACATGGGGGGGTCCGGTGGCCCCAATGGGCCGGCCCAGCACCTGGAACCCTCACACTGCACATGGCTTATGAGAGCTCTTCATCAGAGCCGTGCACGCCCTGAATCATGAACCTGATCCTCGGGTTAGACAATAATGCATTTTAGTATTTTAGTTCATATTCATGTTATCTAGGACCTCCGAGAGCAGTAGAGATATTTCTGCTCATTTATTTCTGCTGAATCTCACAAACCGGCCTGAAGCTTTCGGGCTATTTTTACTGTGAATGTGAGCTTTAAGCCCCCTGACGGGAATCTATCCACCGGCACGGCTTCTCTTCCTGACATGGTGACACCCTCATCGTGTGTGTGTGTGTGTGTGTGTGTGTGTGTGTGTGTGTGTGTGTGTGTGTGTGTGTGTGTGTGTGTGTGTGTGTGAGTGAGAAGAGAGGGATGTGATGATGTGATGGAGGAAAGACAAAAACACCACGAGCAACATCTTTATGACAATATTGGCTTTGAAATGTGTCTGAAGTGATCGAACACAGTTATTGAATAATAATAATAATAATAGTTTTGTTGTTGTTTTTATATCAGATGTCGGCCCAGAAAGATGTTCACTCTCACAATGAGTCTTTTTATAGGACAATTCTACACAACCTGGCTTCTTCTATACAGCCTGGCTTCTTCTATACAACCTGGCTTCTTCTACACAACCTGGCTTCTTCTATACAACCTGGCTTTAAAAGCCTGGAAGGAGCCGCAGAGTGAATAGTTTGTAAAGAGCTGGACCTGCCAGCAGGGCTGAATGTGGCCGAGTAAATATGGGTTTTCTTAATGAGGCAACAGGAGTGCACCTGCTGCTCTCGCTCTCTCTCTCTCTCTCTCACACACACACACACACACACACACACACACACACACACACACGGTCCACAGGTGAATATCTGAGCCTTGCTGGGTCTCTGGCCTTTCTTGTGGCTGTGTGGTCAAGACGTGGCACTAATACCAATGTGCAGCTGCCAGCCGGCCATTGGAAGTGATTAGTGGAGGGAGGGAGGGAGAGAGGGAGAGGGAGAGAGGGAGAGAGGGAGAGAGGGGGGGACGGACTGAATAATCATACTCAAATGAACAAGTTTATTGTGGAAGCAGCAGATGTTGTCGGATGGATAGATGTCTGGACAGGTGTTATCATTAATCACCAGCCGTTCGTCCCCAACATTCCCAGCTGCACTCTTTCATTCTCTCTCTCTCTCTCTCTCTCTCTCTCTCTCTCTCTCTCTCTCTCTCTCCTGAAATCTAAATTCTAAAATCTAAATTCCGCTCACATTATGGGATGGATTCTATATATCGTGCCAAATGCCTCCATCCGTCCGTCCTCTCTTTCTTCCTCTCTTTCTTCCTCTCTTTCTTCCCGGGTGTTTGTCCAGCTCTGGGTCAGTGCGAGAGAGGCCCGGAGGGGTTGGCATGGCAGCCTGGCACCAGCACCCACCCCCACCCCAGGGTGCCCCGCAGGGAGATTGTGAAACCTTAATTTACTGTACATCCTTTCACCGCTTTGCTCCTTTTCAGGTCTCCTTTTGATGCCTTTAAAAAAAATATATATATATGTAAATCCTGTTGTGGAGTAAGTCTAGAATTAGTGTTTATTCAACTTTTAGAGGTGTTGAAAGAATCCTTTAAAGAAGGAAATGAGACTAAAACAAGTTGTTGGCTCAGAGAGACGAATAAGACAAACTCTAACTTAGCGACTCCTCTGGTTGTATAGAAGTCTATGCTTCATGTGTTAAAGCTGCATTCTCTCTCCTGACCACCAGGGGGCGACTCCTCTGGTTGTATAGAAGTCTATGCTTCATGTGTTAAAGCTCCATTCTCTCTCCTGACCACCAGGGGGCGACTCCTCTGGTTGTATAGAAGTCTATGCTTCATGTGTTAAAGCTGCATTCTCTCTCCTGACCACCAGGGGGCGACTCCTCTGGTTGTATAGAAGTCTATGCTTCATGTGTTAAAGCTGCATTCTCTCTCCTGACCACCAGGGGGCGACTCCTCTGGTTGTATAGAAGTCTATGCTTCATGTGTTAAAGCTGCATTCTCTCTCCTGACCACCAGGGGGTGACTCCTCTGGTTGTATAGAAGTCTATGCGTCATGTGTTAAAGCTGCATTCTCTCTCCTGACCACCAGGGGGCAACTCCTCTGGTTGTATAGAAGTCTATATAAATGACTCTACTTCTCTCTTGATGTATTCCCTCAGTAAACATTGTAAACATGAGTTTATGTCTCAATCTCTAGTTTCAAGTCTTCTTCAAAAATGGCACATGGAGAAAGATAAAACACCTTCACAGGACAAAAGGTGCTGAAGTGAACTTAAAGGAACTCGCTGACTTATGTCCTCGTTTGGGTGAAAAAGTCTTCGCAACGTCAAATTCCTTCCTCCTCTTCCTCCTCCTCCTCCTCCTCTTCCTCCTCCTCTTTTCTCCATTCAAGCCCTCCTCTTAGATTCATTGCACAATGATTCTTTCCAGTTCTCTCTTCTTCCTTCCTTCCCACAGCACACACACACACACACACACACACACACACACACACACACACATACAAATAAAATAGCAGGAAAAGGTGTGTGTGAACCTGAATCTTTGAGTGATCAAAATCAATGTGTTTTTCATTTTCACACACTCAGAAATGAACACACACACACACACACTCTCACAGAGTCAGGGAGCTCATTAGCTGAAGTGAGTGGTGGCATGCTGAGCTCGAAAGCTCTGGTCATTTGGGGTTGACTGCATGGACTGTAGCGAGCTGTGTGTGTGTGTGTGTGTGTGTGTGTGTGTGTGTGTGTCATCAGCTCTCCAGTCCCATTCTTCTGATTTGTGTGTAGTTGGCATGGAACCACACGCAACACCACACGAGAAAACACACACACACACACACACACACACAGACTCTTGTCTTTTCCCAGTGGCCCCACAATACCTTTGTACTACTTTGTCCCTTTAGGTGTGTGTGTGTGTGTGTGTATCAGACAAAATAGTAGCAATTACATTACATTACATTACATTTCATTTAGCTGACGCTTTTATCCAAAGTGACTTACATGATATACAGTAGACCGTAGACACAGCAACGGTGAGCAATGAGGGTTAAGTGTCTTGCTCAAGGACACAACGACGTGGACTGGCTGAGCCGGGGTTTGAACCACCGACCTTCTGATTGAAAGACTGACTTGCTAACCACTGAGCCACAGTCGCCCCTAGCAATAAACAGCAGCTATTGTGCACATGTATGTATCTATGAATCAAAAGAGAATATAAAAGTGTATTTATGTCTCAGGTCGGGGCCTCCGGGTCGGTGTGGGCGTGGCAGCCCTTGATTGACATTTAGGAGCCGGCGTTGCTAGGAGACACTAGTAAACTCCATGCAGCGTGTCATACCGTGCATGTTTCATAGGCATGTCACAATAACTACTTTTTGTGTACAATATATTAACCAATATTATTGTGATTTTTCAGCATTTCATGCTTCCGTTTCGAACCCGTTAAGTTTGTGTTTCACACGGCGTTAGCATTTAGCTAACTGATCCCATAACTGTTATAACAAGCTATTTCTTTGTGCCAAACAAATCAAAACTTTTGACCAACTTAGTACCCAAATCAAGAGCATCCATGATCTGCAGTGTGTTTGTGTGTCCTCTGAGCTCCTGGTTTCACTCATTAACCACTTAGTGGCTGAACCAGTGGGGGGGGCGGGGCCTCCAGCTGAGCTCCGTGATTGGCTCCCATTGACCGTCGGGACCTTTTCTGTTTAGAGTCTTTCTCTGTATTCCTTAGCTCGTTTTCCCTCTCTGGGCTTCTTTCCTATCAATAAAACATGACTTCCTTCTTCCTTCTTTTTTTTAATCCCCAGCTGTTGCATTCTCATCCTTGTACCGAGCTCAGAATCGGAAAACAATGTTGTGTGTGAAATTCATGACCTTAGTGCTGGTGTACGGTACCTGAAGGGTGCTTATGATTCTATGACTCGTGAGTTCGTGAAACTTTTACAATTGCGGTACAGTTGGAAAACAAGGTTGTGTCTTCAAGGTCCTGAACCGAGTCCGAGAGTTTCCTTCCAGTCACTTATCATCTCTTGGGGTCATCTATCGATATCTATCTCAGAAATGTAAAAGAAAGACGGGAATAGTGGATTTATCTCTATTCTGACTATACGTTCTGTTGCTATCTCAGACTGGTGATAAGTCCTCCCCCCCTCTACCCGGATACCTTAAGACTGGACCGCATAAAGAAAACCCAGGTCAAGGACACAGGTGGGACTTATCTCCCACCTTTATCTCCGCTGTTATTAAGGTGTCAATAAACAAGGCCACTCTACATTTGAAGTGTATTTATAGTCCTCTTCTTGGAAGAAACTGCCACTCGTTAATTGCAGATTGGTCAGTTAGCCATTGACCCGCGTGGCTCCGCCCACGTGACACATTTAAAGTGTTTCTGGTCTCTCGGCCCTGCAACGAGGAACCTTTGTGTTGCTGCATCTTGCCTCCGTCCCTCCTGACTGATGCCCCTCGTCTTGAGTCCAGGGCAACCCGCTCATCTGGGATCCGTTAACCCAGCGCCCGGTTTGTGACTGCGCTCGACGTAATGATAGGCTTTCAACCAGCGCTGCCTTTGTTCTGGATGCGTCTGCTTTGTTTTCTCCTCTGCTCGGATGCGAGCATGAAGGGGCCGCATCCATCCGAGAAGGTCTATTTCTGCCCTTCTTGTTTTTTCGGGTCTTTTGAGTTATCTTTTTTTTGCGTTTGAAGTCCTCCTCTCTTAATTCAAACTTAAAGGATTAGGCGATCATGAATGTGGCCGAGAATGCCATGCAGAGTGGCATCTTGGGTAAAAACAGCGGTTGGCATTTGATGTCAGAAACCCCAAAATCGTTCCCCAAAAATGTTTCCCTTCCTGTTTCCCACAGTCTGGGTTTCATTCCTTTCCGACTCCCATATTGGACTTTGACTTGGATTCAGAGAGGTCTGTTTGAGGCTCTTTGGTAGATTGGAACCAGATTCAAGTGTTTAGGTTCTCTTCTAAGCTTTTTTTTGATATATTCTTAAAAGTTTTGGTCTACGGGACTCTGAAGATTCGTGTCTCAAAGGTATAGCTGAAAGTGGCACTGAGGCACTAATGATCCAATCAGTGCATGAAATAACTTCGTGCAAGGGTGGAAGTCTGTCTCGGAAGAAGACTTCATGCAGAATTGAACGTCACAAATGGTGAATCATAATAAATAATATCCAATACCGCCGAGGAATGGCAGCTGCTGACTCCAGGACCTCCAGGACCTCCCTTGCTTTGCTCTCTTGCCCCCTTTCCGAAAAAGTCCATCATCTCTTTCCCGGTTCAGTTAAGCCACCTATTTCAAGCGCAGATCCTCCGATAAGCCCGAGTCGGGCAGCTTCCCGACTGAAGCAGTCTGGTGGGGAGGGGTCCTTTCTAACCGCTCTGGGGGGTCAAGTGCTCATCTTGGAACAGGCCCATACGTCTTCTGTCCCAAAGACTTTCATAGATGAACTTACATAAAGAACGTTGCTCACTTCTGTTGTGCAGGACTCAACATTTCCCCAGTAAAAGCCAGACTGAAAGGCTTGAAGTATTTCAAGCCTCAGGCCGGCTTGTTATGGCCGACGTGTGAAAGGCAGATGGTCCCTCACTATGCTTTGGCTTGAAAACACTCTATTTCCAGTTTTCGTTTCATCGGCGAACACAGCCTCCCTCTTTCATTTCTATCAACCACCTTCTTCAAAAGGTCGGCGTTGAGATATTTGCGCTTATCCCAGAACCTGTTGATGTCCAAGTCCTTCATAATGTTTAAAAGTAGGAGTGCTTCTCCTTCCTGATCTTCCGGGCATACGTCTCTCCAGCTTTACAAGCTGTCTGCTTGGTGGTGGCGGTCCAACGCACAGAGCCGGTCCTAAACAGGAAAGTGCTGCAAAACCCCAATAATATGGGCATAGACCTCATGTTTGAATCGGAAAATGCTCCAGTCAGGATAAGGCCCAATTCAGAACGTCCATACTGAATATGAGCCACGTCATATTCAGAATATAAAGGTAGTCGATGTTCCATTTCATCTTTATTGACCTCCGTGTCCGCTTCAGGAACACTGAGGGTCTTTGATGTGGACGCCGCCTTCACAATACGGGGTTGCGCTGCTCGTAAACCGTCAGCAGTCGGTCTTCTCCAGACGAGGCCGACTTGAACCAAACCCTTCTGCGAACGCTTACCTGCCCTTTATTCTGCTAAAATGTCATAAATCCTCTGTTTTGACTGATCAGTCAACCTGCTGTGAACGTTGACCCCAATAAAATCTGCAGTGAACTACAGAGATGAGTTGTTTGCACAAACCTTTGCAAGTGTGTGTGTGTGTGTGTGTGTGTGTGTGTGTGTGTGTGTGTGTGTGTGTGTGTGTGTGTGTGTGTGTGTGTGTGTGTGTGTGTGTGTGTGTGTGTGTGTGTGTGTGTGTGTGTGTGTGTGTGTGTGTGTGTGTGTGTGTGTGTTGTGCATGACTGAGGATGTTTGCATCATTCCCGCTTTAATCAGAACACTGATCCATAGAGACCACGTTCCGGCGTCCAGAAGTCTTAAAGGCGCGACATGCAAGGAAACCCGAGTGAATCTGGACATTTGATCGCCAAAACGGAGACAGCGGTTTTGCTTTGTTGTGTCAACAGCGGCGTGAAGAACGGCAGCGTTGTTGTGACACTACAAGGTCATCGAGGTGGAGCGTCTCTGTTTACGGCACGCAGCCTGGTGTTGGTTGTCTCAGCTATTTTTAAACTTAGTCCACAAACCACTGGTGACCTGTCGCATGCGGTCTGCGGTGAAGAGGCATTCAAACCTCAAAGATGAAAGTGACGTTCGCTGTTGTCGCTGTGTTATGGGTGACGGGGTTTCAGCGAGCGGTGAACAGCGGTTCAGTTGGCCGCCGGTATTTTTCGGCGTCCATGAATGAATGAATGCGTTTACTCGGAAAAGAAATACAGTGATTTACCGTGACACTGATAGAATCTTACAAAATACTGTGATATGAAGTTTTGGCCATACTGCCCATAGTTCAGCCAAGATGCATGTTGGTAGGAAGTGTTTTGAAAAGTGCAAATGCAGCTGAAACCATTACGACGTCACTGCATCATCACTGCGACATCACTGTGACATCACTGCATCATCACTGGATTATTACTGCAACATAACTGCAACATTACTGCATCATCACTGCGACATCACTGTGACATCACTGCATCATCACTAGATTATTACTGCAACATAACTGCATCATCACTGCGACATCACAGTGACATCACAACAACGTCACTGCGACATCACTGACATCACTGCATCATCACTATGACATCACTGACATCACTGCATCATCACTATGACATCACTGACATCACTGCATCATCACTAGATTATTACTGCAACATTACTGCATCACAGTGACATCACTGCGACATCACAGTGACATCACAGTGACATCACAACAACGTCACTGCGAGATCACTGTGACTTCACAACAACGTCACTGTGACATCACTGTGACATCACAACATCATTACTGCATCATTACTGCGACATCAGTGACATCACAGCGACATCACTTCTTCATCTTCAAACCTGTGTTTTTTTTATTTATTTGCTTTTTTATTCGAATCCCAACAACATAACTGTGTCTGCAGACCAAGGAGGTGCAGAAGCGTCTCCAGTGATACTTCATTGTTTTTAACACTCATAGACAACTTTCGCACATCAGCAAACTCAAAATCTCCGCCCTCCTTTCCTGTCCACCACCCAGGAGCATCATGGGAACGGCGAGCCCGTGTCTGGGCAGCGTGCAACACTTCCTGTCTCATGTACTGCTGACTGGGCGTCTTTTGGCTTGTGTGAGCTTTTGTGTGTGTGTGTGTCTGTGTATGTGTGTGTGGAGGGGTGGGGGGGTTATATCAGGGTCACAGTCCCGTCTATGAGGGTGTGTGTGTGTTTCCTTAAAGTAAAAAGTGAAATGTATTGTCTTGCTGACCGTGTGTGTGTGTGTGTGTGTGTGTGTGTGTGTGTGTGTGTGTGTGTGTGTGTGTGTGTGTGTGTGTGTGTGTGTGTGTGTGTGTGTGTGTGTGTGTGTGTGTGTGTGTGTGTGTGTGTGTGTGTGTGTGTGTGTGTGTGTGTGCTCGCTCTAACGACCCCTCTGTGTCGCTCTCCTAGATGTATGGCCGCTACACCCAGGAGCTCGGGGTGTTCGCCAAGGAGGAGGCCGCCCGGCTGAGGGAGAGCGGGCAGAGGCGGAGCCGGGCCCTGGACCTGCTGGAGTACGACAAGGGCCGCTGTGCCAAGTGCCGCAGTAAGTCTGAGCACCAGCACCCAAAGGGGCTCATAGGGGTCAAAGGGGCTGAGAGGGGTTCAGAGGGGTTCAAAGGGGTCAAAGAAACACCTCCTCTCATCACACACAGTGTAATCACGGTAGCTTCCCTCATGGTGGATCATGCTCCACTGGAGGAGTCCTGGTCTGATAATAAGAAGTTTGTATAGAATCCCCAAAAAATCTAATGCTTATAGGAAGCATTTTATTTTGGGAAAATTGGGATATATTACATGAATATATACATATATTTATAGATATATATATACACACAAATTCCTGTTAAAATTATTAACTGGAATTTATTCAGCTTTTTGTGTCTTTTTATGACATTGTTTTCTGCGTATGACGTGTAAATATAAAGACGTAACAAAGTTTGGATATTTAACAACAGAATATGTGATTTAGCTCTACGTGGAATGAATATTGATCCGATGGCAGAAGGCAGTCTCATCATAGATTTAAAGACATAACCACATATTGCTCAGGTGGCTTCCAAAAACTGTATTTATTAAATCTATCTTCAGGATCATGTGAACTTTTCACGGTTCTGTATGAACCGTGAAAAGGAAAGAAACCTGAGAACCTCTTTCCAGAAGGTTAGTGTTCTGAGAAACAAAGACTTTTGTGTCATAGTTCCAGCTCCTGATCAGCTTCCTGTTATGTGTTTGCCGCTCGCTACCCATCATGCAGTTCCTCCGCTGCACGCTCTCCTGTGGCAGCGACCTGAACCAGGCCGCCGCTTCAAAGGAAACGGGTTTCTGGAATATGGCGTTCCCACATGTTATCTGCTTTAATGTTTCCCCACGAAGACCGTAACCCGCTTGTGTCTCGACCCGAACGCTGTTTCATAGTTTGAGGCGCTGAAAGGGTGAGAGAACTCTGACTGAATGGATGGATGATGGATGGAGGGATGATGGATACTTTATTCATCCCACAAGGGAAACGTTTTAAGCAATAAGTAGGTATAAAATAGGGAAAATGCACAATATATATATAAAAAATACAATAATAAGAAAAATGCACAATACATACATGTCACGGACGTCTTCCTGATCGGGACACGACTGAAACAGTAAAAGGACACAAAAAACACAAGTAGATGATGGTGTGTGTGTGGTCAAGTGTTTCTGCTGGAGGATCGAGTTGCATTGTGGGTAACGTAGGCACCAGGTTTTGGAGAAGAAATAAAAGAACACACAGAATAGAAAAAAGACGATATCTCTGATTTTGCTGCAATTTGCTTTTTTTGTGTGACTGTAACAGTCACATGTCCCTCCTGGACACACACTGTATGACACACACTGACACACACTGACACACACTGACACACATCAGCTGCGTTTGCATTTTAAATGACACATGTAACGATCAACAGATGTTTAACACCTGAAAGTCTCTGCGGCTTCATTCCTTTCTCTCCTGGAGACAGAATCCAGAGCAGCTGTGTGAACGGAGCTCCCTCTGGTGGTGAGAGGGGCTCACTGCAGCCCGGCTCTAATGCTGTGTGTGTGTGTGTGTGTGTGTGTGTGTGTGTGTGTGTGTGTGTGTGTGTGTGTGTGTGTGTGAGATATGCTGCTGTTGCACTGTTCTGTAGGGCTATATATATATATAT
>CM042220.1:26319434-26361934 GCA_023566465.1 Cottus gobio | reverse complement strand
GTCTCACACACACACACACACACACACACACACACACACACACACACACACACACACACACACACACACACACACACACACACAGAGAGAGAGACATATTACAATAAACTGGTGAAGACAGGAAGGAAATGTTGTTTTTCTTTAAATATCGTTGATCTGTTTTAAGTATAAAGTTAAAATAAAAAACCTTGTCTTTCCCTTCCTTTTCTTTCCTTTTCTTTCCTTTCCTTTCATTTCCTTTCCTTCCCTTCCCTTCCCTCCTCCTCCTCCCTCCACTTCCACTTTCGTACTTGTTTTCCAATATGTCTTCCTTCATCTTCTCTTTCCTCTTAAATAAAACACTTTTTCCCTCGTCTCCTTACTCTTCTGTTACCTTATTCCCTCCCCACCATTCTTTCCTTCCTCTCATTCTCTCTTCACTTCCCTCTGCAATCCATCACCTCCTCCCCCTCTTCTCCACTGGGTACCATCCCTCCCTCTCCATCCATCTGAGCCTCGTGTTCTGAGTTATTACTCTCTAATCATCAGTGAGCCGATCCAACACACACACACACACACACACACACACACACACACACACACACAACTTCATACTTTGCAGGTTTGTATCTCAAACCTTCAAAATAAAAGAACTGGACTTCTGGCCGCTCTAAACCTTTAGTTCAACGTGTTTGTCGGTGCCGCCTGACCGATGCCGATCGATACCAGACTGGAGGCCTAAAAATGACTCATTTTAATGTTTGATTCCATTTCATCAATCAATTATCAGAGATGTTTACTGGCTGTGGTCATGTAGAAAACAATAGCTTGATATGTTGACATAAATATGTATAGTTCCATAAATAATGGAAATTGTGATACATATTTATCAGTAATGTGCATATAATGACTAAGAAAAATAAGTTTTTTATTTTACAGCAGTGCAGCTTTTAAAAGACAACACAACTATAGCGTGTGTGTATATATATTTTTGCGTCCTCCATCACTCCTTCCTCCCCCTCCTCCTCTTCCTCCTCCTCCGCTGCTCGTCTGATGGAGTTTGCACATCGTTGACATCAATCACTCACTAATAATGTTACATGGACAAAGAGAGAAAGAGTTTCCTTTTTTGGGGGGGATTGTGTTGTGAAAATAATACACACACACACACACACACACACACACACACAGACAATGTCTTAACCGTGCCATGTGGTCTGTCTCTCCAGGGTTAGGGTACCCGTATGCTCTTCCAGCTCCAGCCCAGGACTTTGTCTCCGGTAAACAAGCAAAACCAAAAACGTCCATATCATTCCCAGTCTGCCCCCCCCCCCCCCCCCCGCTGCTCCCCCCCAGTCCTCACACTCCGCCGCGCTGCGGCTAATACCTCCGCTTCGCTATCCCATCATTAACCTCCGATAAGTGGACAGTAACTTCCCCCCCCCCGTGACGTATTAATGCCGGCTGTCACTTCAGAGAGCGCTGCAGACCACAAGTGTGTGTGTGTGTGTGTGTGTGTGTGTGTGTGTGTAAAAGCCTGATGATCCTGCAGTTTGCAAAGAGACGCCTACACACACACACACACACACACACACACACACACACACACACACACACACACACACACACACACTCACTCACTCACTTTGTGGCTTCATACTAATCAACAGCCAACATGACAAATATCTGTGTGTGCATATTATTCCCATTCCGCTCGGTGCCAGAAGGGAAAGACTAACTCTCCCAGCTCGGCCTTATTACAGCTCGCCCTGAGCCCTAATGGAAAGTAATAAAGAGCTGTGTGTGTGTGTGTGTGTGTGTGTGTGTGTGTGTGTGTGTGTGTGTGTGTGTGTGTGTGTGTGTGTGTGTGTGTGTGTGTGTGTGTGTGTGTGTGTGTGTGTGTGTGTGTCTCAACAGGTGTGATGTCAGCAAGAGCTCAGCATGGCGCCACATGTTACCATGGTGACCAGCAGGCGCCTAGCGACCAACAGTTGGTCACATGCTCCTGTCTTCTTTTATTTCCTTTTGCTTGTCTCCTCTCCTCTATTTTCACATCTCTCTCTCTCTCTCTCTCTCTCTCTCTCCCTCTCTCTCTCTCTCTCGCTCTCTCTCTCTCTCTCCCTCCATCTCTCTGTCTCTCTCTCCCTCCACCTCTCTCCCTCTCTCTCTCTCTCCCTCCATCTCTCTCCCTCTCTCTCTCTCTCCCTCCATCTCTCTCCCTCTCTCTCTCTCTCCCTCCATCTCTCTCTCTCTCTCCCTCTCGTATTTTCCACCTGTGGCTTTAAACGTTTAAAGTTTTCAAAATTACTGCTTTGATCGAGGAGTGGACGCCGTTTAACACACACACACACACACACACACACACACACACACACACACACACACACACGGCTCACGTATGTAAATTCAAAAAGCAGGTGTGTGTGTGTGTGTGTGTGTGTCTGTTCAGACGTCATTCACATTCAGCTACCAGCCAAGTCCAGGAAGTAATACACCACACACACACACACACACTGTGTGAAACTGTTGTGTGTGTGGTTGATGGTTTGTGTGTGTGTGTGTGTGTGTGTGTGTGTGTGTGTGTGTGTGTGTGTGTGTGTGTGTGTGTGTGTGTGTGTGTGTGTGTGTGTGTGTGTGTGTGTGTGTGTGTGTGTGTGTGTGTGTCTGAGAGAGAGAGGGAACTTTCACTTCAATATATCAAGTAACCAAGGAGACCTGGGCCACTGATCAATATTTGATTCAGTGCCACTCGAGCAGATTGTTGTAAAAGTAACACACACACACACACACACACACACACACACACACACACACAGGTTGTGGCGCCGGTCCAGAGAGAGAGTTGGCGTTCATTGATTTTGTCATCCTTGAGCCAAGATGCCCCAGAGCAGCATGAAAATTATATCACATTTAATGATGACATCACATTTAATGATGACATCATATTTAATGATGACATCATATTTAAGGTGCCAGGCGGATTCATGTTTTTCCTCCGGCAGCCAGAACAGAAACGGAGACACAAGACAGAGACCGGCTGTTTTTAAATATTATTTATTCAGTGATGTTTTCTTTTTTTATGGATTTATGAGCAATTTGGTTCTCCGATGTAAAAAAGGAAATAAGTTAAATACATGAATCAATTATAATCATCTGATCTTTTCACTTTTATTTCATTCACTTTATTAATTTCCAGTGAATTCACCAAAACATTTCCAGTTATTAATTTTTATTTGATTATATTGTTTTTTATTATTTAACTAATTAGTTGAACTCAACTCATTTTAAAGAGCATTGTAGCAGATTTCCCAGCATGCATTGCTTGATGAATCTACATAAAACCTTTTTTTGGGGGGGGGAGGAGTTTGAATAAATCATAGTTAAAATAATGATTCAACCTAAGTTCAGTGGATCTGCTTTTTTAAGTTAAGAAAGTTTAAATGATTCAAAGTGTGAAATAATATAATTTGAGTTATTTTGCATGAGAGATTAATTCATAATATTAATATTTCTATTTAGTTTTTTTGTCTCATCTCATCAAACCAGTTTGAACTGTGGAAAAAAAGAAAAGAATCTGATGACAGTCGCGTGGTTTCTCTCACCGGAGCGTTAAGCCACACCCACAAACACAGTGTTTAACCCTTAAAGCTTTTATTCATGTTTAATCCAAGTGATCACATTTTAAAGATGTTAAACTTTAAATTCCACTCAAAGAATAATTAATGTACTTTTCCCATAAAGTGTGTGTAATATTTAATAATATTTAAATGATAATTCATGTTCTATATTACGTTGCTGAAGCGTCTCCTCTCGCCAGTTTGACTGAAGGAAATCTAGTTAGTTAGTAGACGGCGTCCATGTCTCACACACACACACACACACACACACACACACACACACACACACACACACACACACACACACACACACACACACACACAGAGAGAGAGACATATTACAATAAACTGGTGAAGACAGGAAGGAAATGTTGTTTTTCTTTAAATATCGTTGATCTGTTTTAAGTATAAAGTTAAAATAAAAAACCTTGTCTTTCCCTTCCTTTTCTTTCCTTTTCTTTCCTTTCCTTTCATTTCCTTTCCTTCCCTTCCCTTCCCTCCTCCTCCTCCCTCCACTTCCACTTTCGTACTTGTTTTCCAATATGTCTTCCTTCATCTTCTCTTTCCTCTTAAATAAAACACTTTTTCCCTCGTCTCCTTACTCTTCTGTTACCTTATTCCCTCCCCACCATTCTTTCCTTCCTCTCATTCTCTCTTCACTTCCCTCTGCAATCCATCACCTCCTCCCCCTCTTCTCCACTGGGTACCATCCCTCCCTCTCCATCCATCTGAGCCTCGTGTTCTGAGTTATTACTCTCTAATCATCAGTGAGCCGATCCAACACACACACACACACACACACACACACACACACACACACACACAACTTCATACTTTGCAGGTTTGTATCTCAAACCTTCAAAATAAAAGAACTGGACTTCTGGCCGCTCTAAACCTTTAGTTCAACGTGTTTGTCGGTGCCGCCTGACCGATGCCGATCGATACCAGACTGGAGGCCTAAAAATGACTCATTTTAATGTTTGATTCCATTTCATCAATCAATTATCAGAGATGTTTACTGGCTGTGGTCATGTAGAAAACAATAGCTTGATATGTTGACATAAATATGTATAGTTCCATAAATAATGGAAATTGTGATACATATTTATCAGTAATGTGCATATAATGACTAAGAAAAATAAGTTTTTTATTTTACAGCAGTGCAGCTTTTAAAAGACAACACAACTATAGCGTGTGTGTATATATATTTTTGCGTCCTCCATCACTCCTTCCTCCCCCTCCTCCTCTTCCTCCTCCTCCGCTGCTCGTCTGATGGAGTTTGCACATCGTTGACATCAATCACTCACTAATAATGTTACATGGACAAAGAGAGAAAGAGTTTCCTTTTTTGGGGGGGATTGTGTTGTGAAAATAATACACACACACACACACACACACACACACACACAGACAATGTCTTAACCGTGCCATGTGGTCTGTCTCTCCAGGGTTAGGGTACCCGTATGCTCTTCCAGCTCCAGCCCAGGACTTTGTCTCCGGTAAACAAGCAAAACCAAAAACGTCCATATCATTCCCAGTCTGCCCCCCCCCCCCCCCCCCGCTGCTCCCCCCCAGTCCTCACACTCCGCCGCGCTGCGGCTAATACCTCCGCTTCGCTATCCCATCATTAACCTCCGATAAGTGGACAGTAACTTCCCCCCCCCCGTGACGTATTAATGCCGGCTGTCACTTCAGAGAGCGCTGCAGACCACAAGTGTGTGTGTGTGTGTGTGTGTGTGTGTGTGTGTGTGTAAAAGCCTGATGATCCTGCAGTTTGCAAAGAGACGCCTACACACACACACACACACACACACACACACACACACACACACACACACACACACACACACACACACTCACTCACTCACTTTGTGGCTTCATACTAATCAACAGCCAACATGACAAATATCTGTGTGTGCATATTATTCCCATTCCGCTCGGTGCCAGAAGGGAAAGACTAACTCTCCCAGCTCGGCCTTATTACAGCTCGCCCTGAGCCCTAATGGAAAGTAATAAAGAGCTGTGTGTGTGTGTGTGTGTGTGTGTGTGTGTGTGTGTGTGTGTGTGTGTGTGTGTGTGTGTGTGTGTGTGTGTGTGTGTGTGTGTGTGTGTGTGTGTGTGTGTGTGTGTGTGTGTGTGTGTGTGTGTGTGTGTGTGTGTGTGTGTGTGTGTGTGTGTGGAGATGAATGGTTCTGATTAAGCAGTGCAAGCTGTGGACAAGCCTGATGATCAATGTCTCTTCTTTACTGCTGCTTAAAAACAGATGAATGTGCCATGGCTACATGCACACACACACACACACACACACACACACACACACACACACACACACACAGAGGCATGCATGTTTGTTTCTTTCATCAACTGTGTACAGTGTGTGTGTGCAACTTTTAATACTTTTTGTTCCCCTAAAGATTGATGGTGTTTGTGCTCCATTTCACTGTTTACATATTTATGAATGCACACACACACACACACACACACCTTATATGTTTGTGTGTTTGTTGCTGTCAATGTTAAAGAATTTCAAATGCATGTGCCACAGGAAATGCTCTGAAATTGGTTAGGCCACGGTATGAAAGTGTAAATTGAAGTACTTGTGTGTCTGTGTGTGTGTGTGTGTGTGTGTGTGTGTCTGCAGAGCAATGCGGAACGGAAGTGCTGACTCGGCAATAGCAGAGACGGGTGGGTTGGTGAGGGAGGGAAGGGGGGAGGGAAGGGGGGAGGGATGGAGAGAGAGAAAGAGGAACGAACGGATGCGGAGCGGAAACGGAAGGATGGTTTGAAGGAGGTCTTGATGAAGGAGGGGAGGAATAAAAGAAGAGGGATGGATGGGGAGTGGATGGCAGGGGTCTGGGGATTGGACGGGTAGAAAATCAATTGAGATGGAATGAGGGAGGCAGGAGGGGGAGAGAGAGAGAGAGAGAGAGAGGGGGAGGGAGAGAGGGAGGGAGAAAGAGAGGCAGCAGGTCCCTTTGGCTTTTGGTTCACCGGCTTTCATCCAGGAAATGAAACGACTTACCTCTCCCCGGTGTGATCTGGCTAAACACACACACACACACACACACACACACACACACACACACACACACACACACACACACACATACACACACACACACACACACACACACTTGTGTTGATGGACTCTCACTGTCATCATCAGTGCCACCATCTGCCATCCTTGAGTGTGTGTGTGTGTGTGTGTGTGTGTGTGTGTGTGTCGTTCCTCATTATTGTTGTTATTGTCTCTTAGCTGAGAATCATAAAAATAGAAGCATCTCATCTTCCGCCTCCGAGCCACGTTTCCTTTTAATGCCAAAGTAAACACATAAAAGGTTTATATGAATTATAAAAATAATAAAAACCTCTCACATGTTAGAACGTGTCTTCCAGCTCGTCCGGAGGAAAACTAAACATTTTATTGTTAAATATTTTAGATGATGAGAAACTTTAGCTTAATTTATCACTCCAGTTGGCTGGGCTGATTATTATTATTATTGGCCAGTATTAACTTATATATTGGCATAAATGTTGGAAGAATTTGCAGTGCAGAGGTGCTTAGACGTGTCACAATAACAAAGTTGACAAGTTTCCGACTGTAAAAATATATCAATACATTTTTGTTTCTATCTTCAAAAAAACATAATAAAAATAAATAAATAAAATCAACAAATAATATCAATCAAATCAATTAAATAAATTAAATAAAAAATAAGAAAAATGATGAACAATAAATCCCTAATAGATGTATAAGTAGCGTGAAAGCGCGGTGGAATTAGCACGTTAGCTAGCCACTAATTCCGTAGAATTTAACGAGCTAACACGACGGCCACACACTCTCGTCGCGGTGTAGGAAAGATCATCGCAAGCTTCGACTCAATAAGTTCGAGCCAATCGGGGCTTTCGTCAAACAGAAGGGGGCGTGGCTTCATCCAAAGCGGATTGAAAACGATCGACAGGAAGTTGTTTCCGTGTGACGCAAACTTCGCAGTCACGCTCCAGTTAACTCTACCGCTCTGAATTCAGTCGCACTAAGACCCTAATGCTTTTCTTATAGTTGATGCTGGGGCCGAGGTATTGATCTCTGTCTGTGTGTGTGTGTGTGTGTGTGTGTGTGTGTGTGTGTGTGTTGGGTTTGAGATGATAAGCTCTATTGATCGAAGAGTTCAGGGAAAAGTTCGTTGCTCAGACCTGAGTTGAAATCCAGTAGATCCAGTAGTGAGACAGTTCTGTTCTCCTGCGATACACATTAAGGCTCCTGGCCTTCATTAGCCAGGAGTGTGATGGTGGAACCGGCGGCTCGGATCAATTTAGACTCTGTGATCGGTGGTGGAGGAGCCAAGCAGCCGCAGGATAGTTTCAGCATCGGGACCAAATACGCACCGAACGAGAATGCAAACGCACACACAACCCAAACGTGTGCATATTTCATAGGATATTGAACGCTTCACTGCACAACGGATATTATGAGCTAAACCTGACGCAGAACAAAGAGACGCGGTAGTGAGTATCGAAGGAGACGAGTCAAGAACTCGAAGATGTCACTGTTAAAGTGGCTCAAAACTTGCACTCTCCTCTGGTTGTATAGAAGTCATTCTATTTCCTGACCACCAGGGGGCGACTCCTCTGCTTGTATAGAAGTAAATGCTTTGTGTTAAAGCTGCATTCTCTCTCCTGACCACCAGGGGCCGACTCCTCTGGTTGTATAGAAGTCTATGCTTCATGTGTTAAAGCTGCATTCTCTCTCCTGACCACCAGGGGGCAACTCCTCTGGTTGTATAGAAGTCTATGCTTCATGTGTTAAAGCTGCATTCTCTCTCCTGACCACCAGGGGTGACTCCTCTGGTTGTATAGAAGTCTATGCTTCATGTGTTAAAGCTGCATTCTCTCTCCTGACCACCAGGGGGCGACTCCTCTGGTTGTATAGAAGTCTAAGGTTCATGTGTTAAAGCTGCATTCTCTCTCCTGACCACCAGGGTCGCGACTCCTCTGGTTGTATAGAAGTCTATGCTTCATGTGTTAAAGCTGCATTCTCTCTCCTGACCACCAGGGGGCGACTCCTCTGGTTGTATAGAAGTCTATGCTTCATGTGTTAAAGCTGCATTCTCTCTCCTGACCCCCAGGGGGCGACTCCTCTGGTTGTATAGAAGTCTATATAAATGACTCTACTTCTCTCTTGATGTATTCCCTCAGTAAACATTGTAAACATGAGTTTATGTCTCAATCTCTAGTTTCAAGTCTTCTTCAATACATCATGATGTTCATTTAGTAAATGATGCTCATTTAGAGTCAAACAGACCATAAAGCAGGGGATGCTTTAGGGCGGGGCTACAGGGTGATTGACAAGTCGCTACCCTACCTTATTTGGTCGTCAAAATGTGACCACTTCCATTCATCGTATCTAAAAAGGCCAAGAAGGCAGCGGTCAAAACCTCTTAACTTCATAGCGGCTTTCCACTGACCAACGGGTGACGAGGCCATGCCGACGCCCACTTCTCATAGACGCTCTATGGGGAAAACCGGAGCGATGCAACATGTCTTAACGACTCCGCTTGACGCCGTTTAATCTCAGTTGAGCAACTTCAAACATACATGGAAACAATTTCAGAGGGATGCAGAGGCTTTTACATAATAACTCTGGTGTGTGTGTGTGTGTGTGTGTGTGTGTGTGTGTGTGTGTGTGTGTGTGTGTGTGTGTGTGTGTGTGTGTGTGTGTGTGTGTGTGTGTGTGTGTGTGTGTGTGTGTGTGTGTGTCACCTTTCCACCTCATTAAGCCGACATTGTTCTGCAGCCATAAGACGGCCGTCACCGTCGCCCGACGAGCAAAGCGGAGTGATTGAGTGCGAGGCGAGGCGCTTGGCCCACTCGCCCGGGACCGGCGCCGTGCAGAACATTTACATAAACATCACCTCCTTTTACATCTCATTAGCATAGACAACGCATTAACACGAAGGGAGGCAGCGGAGGCGGAGGGATGGATTAATTAATGGGGGAGGAAGTGGGCGGCTGGAAGAACAACGGGGAGATGCTACAGTTGCCGGAGCGATCGGCAGCGTTCGGCGCCGGAGGAAACATTTACAGATGCTTTGTTGGTTTTATTACCCGACAACGTCTCTGCTCTGTCTTCAGGGGGCGATTTGTCTTTTAGATTTTCACCCTTTTGCACTTAACTCCGTTCTCTCCTGTGCTTCATTATTTATTTGTGTCTTCTTTCTCTTATTTCACACTGTATGTCTGCAGCTGCAGGACTGGCTCGTTTCCCCAAAGCCATTCAACGCCACGCGGGGCGAGTAAACCCCATTCAGAGCGAGTAAATCCCATTCAGAGCGAGTAAACCCCATTCAGGGCGAGTTAACCCCATTCAGGGCGAGTAAACCCCATTCAGAGCGAGTAAACCCCATTCAGAGCGAGTAAACCCCACACAGGGCGAGTAAACCCCATTTAGGGCGAGACAACCCCACACAGGGCGAGTAAACCCCATTTAGGGCGAGTAAACCCCACACAGGGCGAGGTAAACCCCATTCAGGGTTAGTAAACCCCATTCAGAGCGAGTAAACCCCACACAGGGCGAGTAAACCCCACACAGGGCGAGTAAACCCCATTTAGGGTGAGACAACCCCACACAGGGCGAGTAAACCCCATTTAGGGCGAGTAAACCCCACACAGGGCGAGGTAAACCCCATTCAGGGTGAGTAAACCCCATTCAGAGCGAGTAAACCCCATTTAGGGCGAGTAAACCCCATTTAGGGTGAGTAAACCCCATTTAGGGCGAGTAAACCCCATTTAGGGTGAGTAAACCCCATTCAGAGCGAGTAAACCCCATTCAGGGTGAGTAACCCCCATTTAGGGCGAGGGAAACCCCATTTAGGGCGAGTAAACCCCACTATGGGGCGCCCCTCAAGATGCAATTTTATTCTACACCACTTGGCGTCTCTAATGCAATACATGCACATGTGGGGCAGAACAACTAGTGATGCTATAATGTAATATATATTTTAAGTTTATTGTTGCATAATTATCATTCATACGATACAAAGTGTTTCTTAATGATCACCAAATGGTTTGGAAACTTTTTTCTCAGAGATTGTTGTTAAAAGCATCTTCAAGCTGTTTGTAGCACTCGGCTGACCCTCTGAACCAAAACCCTTTATCACGGCCAGAAACTGTCAAAAATCATCATCATCAGATTTTCATCTTTCCCACGCTCCTCGAACACATCGCGTGTGACGAAACGCTCCCGTCAGGAAAAAGTCACAGAAACGGAGCTCAAAGTTCTGACATTTCATCAAAAACGTTTTATTCCACACGTCTTTTTTTTTTTTTTTTTTTTAAGTCTTGCCCCAAATAAACCGTTTGAAGAAACCAAATGCTGTAAATAAAATAAAATAAAAAACGTTAAATTCTGAGCTCCTAGGAAGCCGTGATTGATTCGGCTGAGACCGACAGTCACGTGACCACGAATCTGTGAAACTCTGACTGAACTTCCTGCCATAGAGGAGGGGAGAGGAGGAGGAGGAGGAGTAAGAGGAGAGGAGGGTGAGGGAGGAGAGGAGGGTGAGGGAGGAGAGGGGAGGAGGAGGGAGGAGGAGGAGGGAAGAGGAGAGGAGGAGGGGGAGGAGGAGAGGGAGGAGGAGGAGGAGGAGGAGAGGAGGGAAGAGGAGAGGAGAGAGGAGGAGAGGAGGGTGAGGGAGGAGAGGAGAAGAGAGGATACGTGCAGCATGCGGAGCCCACATTTGTGTGGCAACAAATGTTGCACATTTACATTGTTCCATTGTTCGACAATCTTTGTAAAATATATATTATTTTTTTATTCTGCACTAAAGACTTCTTCCAATCACGATTGTTGTGTTTCCAGAGAGGAGCTGGACTTGTAAATTGCAGAGATATAATAAAATAAACTTAATGGTTCGTGAACTGCCTGTAGACAATGTTTGGATGGCTGCTGATTATAATTACTTTTTTTTAAATATATAGTCATTGAGATATAGAATGACCTTTATCGGTTTTTTATTTAAAACCCGCCCTGTACTGTACGCATAGTATCTATGGACAATCCCCCCCCCATCTTTCAAAGTTCCCGTGTAACGAGCAGAAGAGCTGAATGGCCATATTTGTGTATTAATGCTAATCTAATTAAGTTGGCATTTCTAACTGCACCAATCTACATAACACATGTGAGCACATGCACAGCGATAAAGGGGGCTCGGCCTGATCGGCACGACTGTGCAGAATTGGAGCATTAATGGTAATAAAAAAGAGAGAGAGTCTCTTTTAACCTCTTGCTCTCTCACAGCCGTCACCTTGAGGGGGCGGGATTTAAATTATTGGGTTTTATGTGGGAGCGGTTGCAGGGAATCCGATTTTTCTCTAAGGTGTGTGTGTGTGTGTGTGTGTGTGTGTGTGTGTGTGTGTGTGTGTGTGTATGTATGTATGTGTGTGTGTGTGTGTGTTTTCTCTGCCTCCTCCCGTGTTTGCAGCATAATCACACTAGACTCGCCTGTATAAATTATATTAAGGGTTAAAATGATACATATTTAAGGGAAGTTACTTTTGAGTGACAGGTGGGTGCTGCGACGGCCGGAGACGCCCACTTTCAGCTTGTCGAGAAAGAGGGGGGAGGGAGGGTAAAGAGTGGAGGGAAGAAGATAAGGCCTGAGAGGGGGAAGATGAGAGGTAAAGTCAGGGGATGAATGTGATTAGCAGAAGGAGGAGGAGGAGGAGAGGAAGAGGAGAGGGGGAGCGAGGGTGATTGGATCAGGGAGAGGGGGATGAAAGGGAAGAGTGGTGCAGAGGGTGAGTCAGAAGGCCAATGAGAGTGATTGTGAATCAGCATGCTGCTTTTTGCAATGCCACGAGGAATACTGTGTGTGTGTGTGTGTGTGTGTGTGTGTGTGTGTGTGTGTGTGTGTGTGTGTGTGTGTGTGTGTGTGTGTGTGTGTGTGTGTGTGTTGCAGATAAAGCTATTAAGAGCCAAATAAATGACCTCTCCAAATAGACAAGAATACACACACATGTGCACACACACACTCCATGTTTAGAAGCACAACAACAAAAGTCCTGTCTGGACACGTGCATGCTCTCTCACACACACACACACACACACAAACACACACACCTTTACTTTCTTTCGCTCCACAGACAGTTATGTGACAAGTCTGAGAGGCTTTGTGCATGTGTATATTCAGTGTGTGTGTGTGTGTGTGTGTGTGTGTGTGTGTGTGGCTTTGTACTGCCTCCATCTTGCTGTGACTTTATTGTGCCGTGTGTTTGATGTCCATCACGTGCAGTCGGTCCGCTTGGCCTCTCGCACCGTCACATCGTTACAAGTTGTTTTTTCAGCATTTAGCTTCACAAAAGTATATTTATTTATTTTACTCTCTTTTCCTTAATGAATAGTAATATTAGTTACTATAATAGTAATAATAGTTACTATAATAGTAATAATAAAAGTGATGTTTACACAGCAAACCAACACATTTAGTTTCCTTTAGAGACGTCGTCCTCTTTGGTTTCTATTTGAGTTCAACACTCAAACATGACGATGTCGTTTAAACATCAGTTAATAATCTTTAATAACCGCGTCACAATTCTAGTAATAATTAGAGTAATAATTAGAGTCATTCACAATCTGCTGAAGAAACTTCTTTACACTTAGTTTGATGTTGTAATTTTTAAATACAGCTGCCTTCATCAAAACAGCCTTTCCCAAAAGGAAAGTATGTATTTTTATATCTCTCACAGTTCCCTGTAATAATATATAATAAATAAACGTCTTAATTTTGCCGGTAAAGAATCAAAGTATCGTTAAGAAATTACAGATTGCTGTTGGATGGAAACACAACTGTTGTTGGACAATGTTGCCGAGACTCATGGACTCAAGCTGCTCCTCACCTCGGGGATGTGGTCTCGTGGTCTCGTGGTCTCGTGGTCCCCTAACGTGTGATGTCGTGTTCCCTGCAGTCTGCACGGTTCGCTGTCAGAAGTTCCTGATCTCGCGGGTCGGGGAGGACTGGATCTTCCTCATCCTGCTGGGACTCCTCATGGCCCTGGTCAGCTGGGTGGTGGACTTCTGCATCGCCATCTGTCTGCAAGGTGAGGGGGGGGGGGGGGGGGGGGGGGATTGGATTTACTACCTTTCGTCTGGATCGTTTCAGAACAGAAGGATGAATTGTTAGAAATGAGGACGGGAAGGAGTTATTTATGAGAGATGATTCATGGGAGAGGGCGGGATTAAAGGTTGGAGGATAGGAAAGGAGGGAAGGATGCAAAGGTCAACTCTAGAGGTCACGGTACCAGAAGAACCAAGACCAGGGGATCGGTTCTCAAGACCACAGTAAAGAACTAGAACGACACAAACACATCCTGTTTAGGTCAACATATGTTTATTATGAATAAAAACAACATTTTGCTGCACATTTGTTACGTGGATCACGTGATTGACAGGTCGCTGCCGATGTGGGGCGTCGACTTGGTGGTGAAGTTTCAGCCCTTAACACACATATACAACCAGGAAGGAATAATTAAGAACAATATATGGGCCTACACTCAACGCACAGCTTCTATGAAATATTAATTCTCAGCTGCACTTCACACTTTCTGGCAAATCGAGTTTTGTGTAAATCTGCCAACGCCTGTTTCTGACTGATGGCGCCGGCAGAATTTAAGAGGTCTGCAGAGGGAGAAACTTATGAGCCAACGTCAGTGTTTTATGTCCGTGTACTCCAACTACGTGTTGGTTCAACTCTGAGAGTTACTACGGAAGAGAAATACGTTCTTAAAGGGGAGGTAAGGCACATGGTACGTTCTTAAAGGGGAAGTAAGGCACATGGTACGTTCTTAAAGGGGAAGTAAGGCACGTGGTACGTTCTTAAAGGGGAGGTAAGGCACATGGTACGTTCTTAAAGGGGAAGTAAGGCACATGGTAGGTTCTTAAAGGGGAGGTAAGGCACATGGTACGTTCTTAAAGGGGAAGTAAGGCACATGGTACGTTCTTAAAGGGGAAGTAAGGCACATGGTACGTTCTTAAAGGGGAAGTAAGGCACATGGTAGGTTCTTAAAGGGGAGGTAAGGCACATGGTACATTCTTAAAGGGGAGGTAAGGCACATGGTACTTTCTTAAAGGGGAAGTAAGGCACATGGTACCTTCTTAAAGGGGAGGTAAGGCACATGGTACATTCTTAAAGGGGAGGTAAGGCACATGGTACTTTCTTAAAGGGGAAGTAAGGCACATGGTACATTCTTAAAGGGGAGGTAAGGCACATGGTACTTTCTTAAAGGGGAAGTAAGGCACATGGTACCTTCTTAAAGGGGAAGTAAGGCACGTGGTACGTTCTTAAAGGGGAAGTAAGGCACATGGTACATTCTTAAAGGGGAGGTAAGGCACATGGTACATTCTTAAAGGGGAGGTAAGGCACATGGTACATTCTTAAAGGAGAAGTAAGGCACATGGTACCTTCTTAAAGGGGAAGTAAGGCACATGGTACCTTCTTAAAGGGGATGTAAGGCACATGGTACGTTCTTAAAGGGGAAGTAAGGCACATGGGGTGAGAGGAAGTGGAGAGGACTGGAAGAGGAAGTGAGGGACAAAGGAAGAAAGACGGGACTGAAGACAGAAAGAAGTAGTCAAGATGCATCATGGGAGGAGAGGGAGGCGTCTTATGGCGTCACTCACCTGCGAGGAGGGTGTGTGTGTGTGTGTGTGTGTGTGTGTGTGTGTGTGTGTGTGTGTGTGTGTGTTTCAGAATGAGTCGAGAAACATCGAGATGCTGGCGGCTGTGTGTCAACCTAGT
The DNA here is from genome assembly GCA_023566465.1 of Cottus gobio. Lineage (NCBI taxonomy): Eukaryota > Metazoa > Chordata > Actinopteri > Perciformes > Cottidae > Cottus > Cottus gobio. The sequence goes on along the minus strand of CM042220.1, from coordinate 26,346,546 downwards.
CTTCTCAGTTCCAGTTATGGTGTACAGTTCCTTTAATTGGATACAGAACATGACTAACCACCTGTACTAAGAAGACACACACACACACACACACTTTTCTTTTATATGTCGGCTCCTGGATGTACAAGCCCTACATGTGTGTTTCTCACTGTGTGTGTGTGTGTGTGTGTGTGTGTGTGTGTGTGTGTGTGTGTGTGTGTGTGTGTGTGTGTGTGTGTGTGTGTGTGTGTGTGTGTGTGTGTGTCCACGTGTGTGTGTCCACGTGTGTGTCCACAGCACAGAAGTGGATGTACGGGGGTCTGGAAAGTAACGTCTTCCTGCAGTATCTGGCCTGGGTCACCTACCCCGTGGTCCTCATCACCTTCTCTGCCGGCTTCACACAGATTCTCGCCCCTCAAGCTGTTGGTACGACAACACACACACACACACACACACAGAACGTAGAAAGAGAGCACACACACGACATATAAACACCAGAGATGCTTATAAAGAGCTTCACCTAACGTCTGTTTTAGACCCTGGAGTAGGGAGGAACGTGGAGTTGGAAGCTGACATTCTGGTTGCAGAGCTTTACCTTCGCCAAGTGTTTTACTAAGTAGCATGACATTAATATTTGGAAAGTCATTATTATCTGTCAGCAGCATTGCAATTCTGAAATTATATTCTAGGAGAGGGAGAGCATGCTCTCTAAAATATAAAGTGCATATCCTTGCAAAAAAAAAAGTTTTATCCAAAAAGTCGTGGCAGTGCGAAAAACAATGCACAGTTCTTTTCTTTTCTTTTCTAACCAGATGAGGTTTATTTTAAAGGAATATTTGGACATCTTTGCCAAATATGTTCAATTCTTACTCGCTTTCTTGCAGAGAGGAACGATATCCCTTTAAATATGAAGCTGCAGCTAGCGAGCTTAGCTTAGACCAGAAACCCCTTTTTCTTCGGGTTCGGACAGGGTAGCTCCTCCCCTTCCCGAACTCAGAGGTAGCTCCTCCCCTTCCTGTGCTCTTTTTAGAAGGACTTGCACTGAAGCCCGTCTTACTCACCTCTTTATGGCTGAGATTACTTATTTCCTGTACACGATGGATCTGTGTGTCACGATGCAGTCGGTCAGCTGTTAGCGGCGCTGTGCTCCTCTGCAGGTTCCGGTATTCCAGAGATGAAAACCATCCTGAGAGGAGTCGTGCTGAAGGAATACCTCACCTTCAAAACCTTCGTGGCCAAAGTCATCGGCCTCACCTGCGCTCTGGGCAGCGGCATGCCACTGGGCAAGGAGGTAACACACACACACACACACGTCAGCTTTACCTACACTACGGGGCCCGACATGCCTTTATCGTATGCGAAGCACTCAACATGCGATATATCTCATCATTTTGTGCTACGATATATCACGATATATTGTGATGCAATATATTGTATTGCGATAATATATATTGTGAAAATTGCTTTACAATATATTGCACTCCGATATATTGTACTATATTGCGATACGATATGTTTTACTATAGTGCACTACGATATATTGCACTATATTGCGCTACAATATATTGCACTATATCGCGATACGATATGTTGCACTGTATTGCACTACGATATATTGCACTATAATGCGATACGATATATTGCACTATTTTACGATACAGTATATTGCACTATATTGCAATGCAATTTCTTCTCTTAAAAAAAATGCACTTACCACAACGTCATTTTAAAACCATAAACAACCAGGATGGGAAGATGCTGGAACACGATGTGACAAACACACACACACACACACACAAGCTGACAACTTTGTCAATCAATATATGACAAGAGACTAAATGCAAGCTGCTCAAATGTTTGTTGAGGAAAAGCTTGACGTGAAATGACTCATACATGCTTTTGTGTGTGTGTGTGTGTGTGTGTGTGTGTACGTGCACGCTCCTGACACACATCAACGTTTCCATAGCAAAATAAATGTTCAACCTCGCCTCGTTATGTTGGCAGCGCCAACGAAACTCAAATGCTGACCCACACTCAACAGTTGTGTTGTTTGCCGACACATTTTCAGTGATTCACAGCATTAAAAAAAATGAAATGCTCGCGATGTAAACATAGAATCCAGACTGGCACCGAGCTGCCAGCTTACATCAACATCCATCCGCTAAATATGAGCACAGAGTACCAGCTGCCCTGTCATCGAGCCCCGTGGGGGTCAGAGTGAGCGTTACACTGAAGACAACGTCCTTTTCTCCACGTTCATGTTCACCTGCGTCTCCCACCGCTGATACGCCGACGACACACAGCTGTGTGTTCAACAGCGTTCATACCGTCATGGAAAATCTGGGAAAGTTATGGAATTTTAAAATGGTTATTTCCAGGCCTGCAAAAGTCCTTGAAAAAAATAAAATCCCCAAAGTTTAGTAAAAGTCATGTAAATGTTATATTCATGTGTTCATGTGGTTCATTTACACTGAGTTTGAAATAATGAATATGCTTTTAAAAGAAAGACTCAAAATATAAGCAGGCATACGCTGAGTATATCTATAAATGTTTATTCTTTTAATCAAACTATTGTCTCTCATTCATTTGTGTCCTTTAAGGAATACTGTATGCTTTGGAATCCTCATTGTTAGTTTAAATACTACATTTTATCACTTTTTCATGGACACACCCAGATTTCACTAAATGTTTGCTCATGGGAATTTGGTTTAAAGTCCTGGAAAAGTCCTGGAAAAATAAAATAATCAATGGGTGTTATTCACATTCTATGACTTCCTTTAAAAATACAAATTAAAAAAATGCTATGCTGTGACTCTATGGTGTTTTTTCTACACGCTATACTTTTACTTTTTACATCCCATACTAACATAAACAAAAGTTGCCAATGTTTTCTCTGTTCATGTATAATCTAGTGCACGTCAGTTTCTCAGTGTTATTGTTTTCCTTCTTTTTTCGCAAAAAAACATTTCCAGGTAAGAATGGCATCCCCCAAGACTACCTAGCCCGAAGACATACAGAGAGGAAAATATACTTCCTCCACACACACACACACACACACACACACACACACACACACACACACACAAACACTCACTCTCACACACAAACACTCACTCTCACACACACACACACACACACACTCACTCTCACACACACACACACACACACACACTCACTCACTCACTCAGCCTCTCTCTCTGAATTGTCATCACTGCAGTGTTTCTCCGTGTCGCTGCTCTCGTGTGACAGGAAACAAACGGAGAGTTTCCACTTAACTTAACTTAACTTAACTTAACCCATCACCTGACCCTTGCTCTTCCTTTTCACCTCACCAGGGTCCGTTCGTGCACATCGCCAGCCTGTGCGCCGCTCTCCTCAGCAAGTTCATGTCTCTGTTTGGGGGAATTTACGAGGTAAGTCTTGTTCTTTATTTCTTTATCTCATTTCATTGTTTCTTTCTCCATCTGTGTTTTACAGGTAAAGCCAAACACACGTTCCCCTCATATCCACTGTGTTCTCCATAGATAAGAAACTGTCGACTTCAGTCTCCAGCGTGCGCTCAGAACAAAGTATAATAAAATATATGATTAAAGTGTCTCTGGTGAACAGGCTTTATGAGAGGAACCTGAACATGTTCAGTACTGTTGGATACGTGCCATCATCTGAGAGACGTTAGGTTTAATACCAACAACACAATCACACATGTAAAACCTTTGATGTATTTCAGGGTTCTCTGGTTTTAACAAACATTCTGGTGCCAAAACACTTGATAGACCATGAGGCCATCAGATGGACATTAGTTCTCTCCCATGGCAGCTTCATAAAGGCTTAACTCTGTGTCTTTACCCCCATGCTTCCGGAAGGAGCCCAGTCTTGTAGGTATCAAGGTAATTCAGTCGCTCACTTCCCAGCATGCCCCACGGTGTCGATGTCCTGTCTTCCCCTCTGGCTCGGTCTCGTCACATTGTTTTGTGAAACCGAGCCGTAATGTTCATTCTGGGATCCATTCATCCAGTTTTCATCCCTTTTTAAAGAGAGCTCATTCCACCAATGACTCACACGATGAGCTGGACTGGCGACGCCCCCTGAAGCGTCTGGATGTGAACCAACGAGCACTGGCATGAACACGTTGAACAAAAGGGATTCAAACTTGGAAGAAGTGGAAATATTCCAGATTTCTCTCATTTAAAAAAGATAATTCCTTCTGGACGTGTTTCGCAGTGTGAGCTGTATGCCACCATGAGACAGAGGTGTGTGTGTGTGTGTGTAAGCTGCAGTGCTGCATGCTTATCAAGAGCTCCACACTGTAAGTTAAGACCAGGATAAGCCACTGAGTGTACAGTCGGAGGGAAAAAACACACACACACACACACACACACACACACACACGCACGCTAAGCTCTCTTTATCACTGCCATGCTGCTTAAAAGAAGTCTCATAGGAATGAGGGTCAGTATGATCATCTCTGTGTGTGTGTGTGTGTGTGTGTGTGTGTGTGTGTGTGTGTGTGTGTGTGTGTGTGTGTGTGTGTGTGTGTGTGTGTGTGTGTGTGTGTGTGTGTGTGTGTGTGTGTGTGTGTGTGTGTGTGTGTGTGTGTGTGTGTGTGTGTGTGTGTGTGTGTGTTTCAGAATGAGTCGAGAAACATCGAGATGCTGGCGGCTGCCTGCGCTGTGGGAGTGGGCTGCTGCTTCGCTGCCCCCATAGGAGGTGAGCGGTAACTGTTTTGTTTTTTTTGTGACTTAAGAACAAGTTGAATAATCATTTAAAGTTATAAAGTATATTTGTATAATATTTGTATACTTTCTTTTTGTAGTGTACGTTTGCTGTAATACTCACTTTGGCCACAAGAGGCTGTTAAAAAAAGATAAAATAAAATAATTGGGTCCACGCTCTCTGAACACATGCTACACATATTGTGTTCTAACATGCCAACTTGTTTGTGTGTCCCAGGTGTGTTGTTCAGTATCGAGGTAACGTCCACGTTCTTTGCCGTGAGAAACTATTGGAGAGGTTTCTTTGCTGCGACCTTCAGTGCCTTCATCTTCAGAGTGCTGGCCGTGTGGAACAGAGACGAAGGTGAAGCACAAACACTGCCTAAAGATTTAAAATACCTTTTACCACATCAAAGGTCTGTCAAACTGCAGAGGTTTGGGGTTATGAAGCAGATAAACCTCCTGTATAGAAGTCTATGCTTCATGTGTTAAAGCTGCATTCTCTCTCCTGACCACCAGGGGGCGACTCCTCTAGTTGTATAGAAGTCTATGCTTCATGTGTTAAAGCTGCATTCTCTCTCCTGACCACCAGGGGGCGACTCCTCTGGTTGTATAGAAGTCTATGCTTCATGTGTTAAAGCTGCATTCTCTCTCCTGACCACCAGGGGGCAACTCCTCTGGTTGTATAGAAGTCTATGCTTCATGTGTTAAAGCTGCATTCTCTCTCCTGACCACCAGGGGGCAACTCCTCTGGTTGTATAGAAGTCTATGCTTCATGTGTTAAAGCTGCATTCTCTCTCCTGACCACCAGGGGGCGACTCCTCTGGTTGTATAGAAGTCTATGCTTCATGTGTTAAAGCTGCATTCTCTCTCCTGACCACCAGGGGGCGACTCCTCTAGTTGTATAGAAGTCTATGCTTCATGTGTTAAAGCTGCATTCTCTCTCCTGACCACCAGGGGGCGACTCCTCTGGTTGTATAGAAGTCTATGCTTCATGTGTTAAAGCTGCATTCTCTCTCCTGACCACCAGGGGGCAACTCCTCTGGTTGTATAGAAGTCTATGCTTCATCTGTTAAAGCTGCATTCTCTCTCCTGACCACCAGGGGCGACTCCTCTGGTTGTATAGAAGTCTATGCTTCATGTGTTAAAGCTGCATTATCTCTCCTGACCACCAGGGGGTGACTCCTCTGGTTGTATAGAAGTCTATGCTTCATGTGTTAAAGCTGCATTCTCTCTCCTGACCACCAGGGGCGACTCCTCTGGTTGTATAGAAGTCTATGCTTCATGTGTTAAAGCTGCATTCTCTCTCCTGACCACCAGGGGAGACTCCTCTGGTTGTATAGAAGTCTATGCTTCATGTGTTAAAGCTGCATTCTCTCTCCTGACCACCAGGGGGCAACTCCTCTGGTTGTATAGAAGTCTATGCTTCATCTGTTAAAGCTGCATTCTCTCTCCTGACCACCAGGGGCGACTCCTCTGGTTGTATAGAAGTCTATGCTTCATGTGTTAAAGCTGCATTATCTCTCCTGACCACCAGGGGGTGACTCCTCTGGTTGTATAGAAGTCTATGCTTCATGTGTTAAAGCTGCATTCTCTCTCCTGACCACCAGGGGGCGACTCCTCTGGTTGTATATAAGTCTATATAAATGACTCTACTTCTCTCTTGATGTATTCCCTCAGTAAACATTGTAAACATGAGTTTGTCTCAATCTCTAGTTTCAAGTCTTCTTCAATACACCATGATGTTCATTTAGTAAATTATGCTCATTTAGAGTCAAACAGACCATAAAGCAGGGGATGCTTTAGGGGCGGGGCTAAAAAATGATTGACAGGTCGGCACCTGTTCTTTTTCCGAACTCCAGCTTAATTTTTTTTATTTCTCTTTCCCCAGAGACCATCACGGCTCTTTTTAAAACCCGCTTCCGGCTGGACTTCCCCTTTGACCTCCAGGAGCTTCCTGCCTTCGCCGTCATTGGGTGAGTCTTGACTGGGCATTGTTTTTTACATTTTCCCCCCCAAAAAAAAGTAACTTTAGTGTTCAATTATTTTTATTTGTTTTATTAAATGGAACTTAAGCTCAAAAACATTATTAAACATTGCAAAAAAAGTATGTTGAACCCAGATAGGGACGTAAGTTTGAAATATATTGGTTTTCAAAGTGGGCCCTTCATTCAAAACCATCAATTATTTTAAAAATATCTCCATAAGCCATTCATAAATAACCCTCATGAGAAGAAAAACAACAACACAGGTGTTGGTTTGCCATTAAAAAAAAAAAAAAAAGTTCCAATCACTTCACAGCCTGCGACAGTTGCTGGGACACCGAAGGGATGTCTTATCACCCGAGGGTGTGTGTGTAAGTGTGTGTGTGTGTGTGTGTGTGTGTGGGTGTGTGTGTGTGTGTGTGGGTGTGTGTGTGTGTGTGCATCCGTCTGGTTTCCCCTCCAGCCAATGGCTGTCAAGCGAGGAAAGTCCGTGTCTGAGCGAACGAGGCCGGTGCTGCCGAGGGCGGCTATTCTACTTCCTGTTTACGCCTCGGGGTGCTAGTGTGTATGGGGCTGTTTAATTATAGTTACAGGCATTCATAAATATCATCATATGATGATAGTTTTTGCAAGAATTACAGTGTGTTATGATTCCCACAGTTGTGATGCATTATAATAATTATCATGATTATTACGTGGCTACTTACTAAATATATCAGTGAACCGCTAAAATAAATATATCAACATAAAAATGCCTCCACAGGAAGTCGTACTCGACCAATTGGAATTCGACAAAGCATCAAGATCACTATTATTATTATTATTATTATTATAAAATAAGACGCATGGAAGCAGCGGGAGGTCGGCCACTGTTGAGCGCGCATCCTCACAGAGACCTGGTTCCATCCTGGTCCAGGACCGACGGGACAGCAGGACTCAGGACCACGTTCCTCCTCATGTAGAGTTTCTAATGTGAAGACGGCGGCCATTTTTTGTTGCTGCTTTCATTCCTTATGATGCACATTTTAAAATAAGTGCCCTACAGGAACGACTTGCTCCAACCTCCTCCCCGATATTGATTTATATATTTATCTAGATATTTATTTTGGCTTGTTGCGCCGCATCCTGCAGCTCTGCAGCTCTGCAGCTCTGCAGCTCTGTAGCCCTGCAGCTCTGCAGCCCTGTAGCTCTGTAGCCCTGCAGCTCTGTAGCTCTGTAGCCCTGCAGCTCTGTAGCTCTGCAGCTCTGCAGCTCTGTAACCCTGCAGCTCTGTAGCTCTGCAGCCCTGCAGCTCTGCAGCTCTGCAGCTCTGTAGCCCTGCAGCTCTGTAGCCCTGCAGCCCTGCAGCTCTGCAGCTCTGCAGCTCTGTAGCTCTGCAGCTCGACGTGCTCCAGGACCCAAACAGGGATTCACCTTTCGATGCATTTTCGGGTCCTTTTTCTTTTTTAAGGGGAAACGACCAAAACGTGCAGTGTTTTCCTCGCCTTCTGCACCTCGGGGCCAGACTCCCTTCATCATCCTGTCCATAATTTTTTCAAAAGTATTTGACGGATTTAATAATGCAGTGAGATGAAGTCGTAGGCATTAGGTTGTCTGCGTCTGTTCTTCCTGTGATGAAGAGGACTCCTTCCTCTTCCTCGGCTCTGACTCCCCCACACATCCACGCTCCCTCTGTATGTTCTCTCGCTCTCCCGTTTTCTCTGTAATCCCCTGTTCTTTTTTCTCCTTTATGATTATTTTGTTTTTCTCTGTTGTTTTTTGTCTTCCGCATCTGGAGCAGTATTCCCTCCCACACGTCTCACAGGCGCGCTCCTCTTCCCCCTCCATTCAGATCTCCACACGTCTCGTATTGTTTGAGGCTGGACTTACTGTTATTGACTGTGTGTGTGTGTGTGTGTTCTCCCTCTGCAGCATTGCCAGTGGTTTCGGTGGGGCTTTGTTTGTGTACCTGAACCGCCTGATTGTCCAGTTCATCAGGAAGCAGAAGGCCATCAACAGATTCCTCATGAAGAAGTAAGTCGGGCCGGTCGAAAGTGTAAAACTTCACGTTGTGACATCGGTGTGTCAGTTACTCACACGTTGTCTCCTTTACACGTTGTTCTTCTAAAGACTCCAAACGTCCGTTTACAAACTCTCACCCATCTCGTGCGTCCAGTCGTACGCTCACTCATGCAGAAACCGGCTCGTACCTTTAGCGAAGGTTGCATTGACTTGCATTACGGTGCGTTCAAGCTCCACTCTGTAAAACTGAGTGTTGGGTCGAAAGATAAAATATAACTTGGAACATTAATTCGTAAAGAAATGGTCGTTTTCTGGGTGAAGTACTTCTTTAAGTATACAATTTTGATAATTTCTCCCCCTCCTTTCCTTTTCCCTCTCTCTCTCTCTCTCTCTCTCTCTCTCTCTCTCTCAGGCGTCTTCTGTATCCAGCGCTGGTCACTCTGCTCGTCTCCACTCTCACATTCCCGCCCGGCTTTGGACAATTTATGGCAGGAAAGGTTTGTTCTGCACAGAAATCATGTGCATGTGTGTATATATACATATATATATATTTATTTATATATATTCCTTTCACAGCCCTTCAGAGCTGCTGTGTAACTGATGCATTTAAGATCTTTACGTTGTTTCATAACCAACTGATTAACGTAGGTGTGTGTGTGTGTGTCTGTGTGTGTGATTGGGGTTTTTTATGTTCACAACACAGGTTAAAGTGTGTGTGCGTCATCTGTATGCACCTTTAGCTCCTAGGATGACGTGTGTGTGTGTGTGTGTGTGTGTGTGTGTGTGTGTGTGTGTGTGTGTGTGTGTTTGCCCCAATTTCACCCCTTTCATCGGTCTAATTATCAGAATTAGAAAAAGGCATATCCTGTGCAGCCACACACACACACACACCGTTTGGTTCCTAATGAGAGGGTGAGTCAGGCTCCTGCCCACACTGACCCACTCCTCTTACAGCACTCCACATTCAGTATCTTAATCTTGAATTTGATGCACGTCATTTTATTACATCGTCTTTTTGTAAAATGAAGTTCTCTAAATTATTTTATTTGATGACTGACAGGTGTGTCCCCCCCCCCCCACCCCCCCCCCACACACACACACACACCTATAAGGCCATTAAACAGTTGACAAGGTCACATTTAGTGAATCAGCAAATCAACGACACTTCTTCTTCTCCTCCTTCTCTGCGTGTTGATGATGTCACTTCCTGTGGTCTCCAGCTGACCCAGAAGGAGTCCCTGGTGACGCTGCTGGACAACCGGACGTGGGCCAAGCAGGGCATCGCCGAGGAGTTCGACTACATCGGGCACTCGCAGGCCTGGAAGCACCCGCAGGTCAACGTCTTCGTCACCCTGGTGCTCTTCATCGTCATGAAGGTAGGCCGCCTGGAGGCCTGGTCTCTCCTCCACTTCCTGTCTGCTGCAGGAGGCCACGAGGGCGGTGGGAGTTGAAAATGGAGGTTTTATAAAATGGGAGAGGTTTTCTGCTTTAGGGGCGGGGCTAAAAGGTGATTGACAAGTCGCTACCCTACCTTATTTGGTGGTCAAAATTCATCGTATTTATAAAGGCCTGAACTTCATAGCGGCTGTCCACCGACCAATGGGTGACGAGGCCATGCCGACGCCCACTTCTCATAGACGCTCTATGGGGAAAACCGGTAAAACTCAACGACTCCACGTCTTCGCCATGTTTTTATTTTCTTCATCTTCTGAGCTCAGAGGACAGCGGAAGGACAGAAACACACACATATACACACTTTTCCAACTTTAATCACCCACCTGCAGAACAGTCATTGAGCTGCTCTCAGCATCTTTCTGTGGGCTGACTCTCTCTCACACACACACACACACACACTCACACACACACACACACACACACACAGCATTTAAAGTGAGGCTGAAATGGCTCCGTCTAATTACAGCCTTTGGTTTTTCTTGGATTCAGCCCGGTGATTTTCAAAGAGGGAGATTGCTCTCTCTCTCTCTCTCTCTCTCTCTCTCTCTCCCTCCCTCCATCTCTCTCACCCTCTCTCTCTCTGCATCTCTCTCTCTCTCTCTCCCTCTCTCTCCCTCCATCTCTCTCTCTCTCTCTCTCTCCCTCTCTCTCCCTTGCTCCCTCTCTCTCTCGGTTAATGGTTCTTTTATTCTCCACAGCAGCCATCTTCTCGTTGCTCCCTGTTTTATTTATTTTTTAAACTAAACTTCTTCTCCAGCTGCTCAGTGTTTTGTCCTCGTCGGCTCTAAAAACATTAATTATGTGTGTTTTACTCCAAAATGTTGCTCTTTGTAAAGTTCACTGCACCTGTTGGGTTATCTGAGGTACCGCTGAGAGAGGGTTAGTGTACGGCACACCTGAAAACACACACACACACACACACACACACACACACACACACAGAAACCTGCAAAGTTATTTGGCATGCGTTGCAGCTATTTTTAGTGGTGTGCAATTAAGCACGTCAACAGCTCTCACTGAGAAACACGTTTATTAATATACAGGTGTGTGTGTGTGTGTGTGTGCGTGCGTGCATCAGACTGGCTGTAATTGGAGTGGGACTAGAAGCAGGACCCCTGAGGGTCCCCCGGGGCCCCCAGGCGATAGCCCGTCCTCTGAATGAGACTCGAACACCCGGCTCCCTCGTGGCCGGGTGATGCTGCGTCATCACTGCTGCGTCCTCTCGACCCCGGCAGCCTTCACTTCTGCCTCACTCACGGTTTTGTTTTTTTGGGTTTTTTCTTTCTCTCTTGCACTTTTCCTCCTCGTGTCCACCTCCGTCACCACTTTGCTGAGAGCTGAATCCATCCGGTCGAATCCAGACCCAAAGGGGCGGGATCATCATCGTCATCATCACATGACCCCACAGGGTGACGCACAAATACAAAAGAGGGAGTTTACTTGCACACTCATATTCCACTGGTATTCTGAATATGACATATTCTATGTATTTGATGAGGCTCATGCAAGTGCATCATTAACATCTGATGAAATTCAAGAATTTCCCACAGATAATCGGGGCATTATTGATCAATTATATGATAAATATGCAATTAATCTAATCTAGTTTGCTTTAACGAAAGGCCGACGTCCACCTCGGGGTAAAGAACTCCAGCGATGGAAGATACGTTTATTCATATGAAATCATACGAACAGATCATAATGCCGAGGTTCCCCCGTGGCGCTGAACTGTTTCCTGTTTCTAATATTATATTAAATATATCAGAGTGACCACCAATGACTGTCACACAATATTCTCTGATACGTTGTGGTTAAGGCCTCGATAGTTTATGTACCAGATTATGTTTATGATAAGTTATGGTCCTGGTAAATACGGAGATATATATAAAATACTCCTCTGGTTGTATAGAAGTCAATGCTTCATGTGTTAAAGCTGCATTCTCTCTCCTGACCAGCAGGGGGCGACTCCTCTGGTTGTATAGAAGTCTATGCTTCATGTGTTAAAGCTGCATTCTCTCTCCTGACCAGCAGGGGGCGACTCCTCTGGTTGTATAGAAGTCTATGCTTCATGTGTTAAAGCTGCATTCTCTCTCCTGACCACCAGGGGGCGACTCCTCTGGTTGTATAGAAGTCTATGCTTCATGTGTCAATGGTCATGGTCATTTAGAGTCAAACAGACCATAAAGCAGGGGATGCTTTAGGGGCGGGGCTATAGGGTGATTGACAGGTTGGTAAATACAGAGTTTTTTCCTTTATTATTAAAGAAAAAACAACTTTGAAGTAAGAGACTGGAGCCCATAACACTCAACAAGGCTCCGCCTACTTCCTCCCTCACTGCAACATTACAGTCATTTCATCCATTAGGTTTTCAATCATTTTTTCCCCAAGTTACAGCCATATTCTAATCATAATAGCTAATTTTCGTTGCTGTAAGAGTGACGTGAAAATATCCATATTCGAAGCAAATTACTAATCATTTCTGTCACCTGTATTGAGTGTATTTAATGATTTTCTCCTTCTGAAATAGTCGAGCCCTCAAGCAGCTCTCTAACTTATAAGTCTCATTAAATCCACCGTCAAAGAAAAAAAATTCACCAGCTCCATTAATTTAATTGGATTTTCAATAAAGAAGGTTTCCACTTCTTTCCCGTGTTTTGGCCCTTCCAAGGTTTTAAACCAACAACCCACTCAAGTCCTGGCCTGTAGGCGTTCTGCTTAATCAAAGTACCCCTGCAGTTTGAGGTCGGAGACCCTCATAAATGTTGATGGTCATGCACTCCCACCTCACTGAGATGTACACTTAGATTACATTCGATTAGATTAGATGAAACATTAATGATTCCTCTGGGGGGAAGTGAGTCACAGCCGCTTCAAATGATTGGATATAGCAATAGCACTGTAGGAGGACATAAAAAGCAAATAAAGGGTGTATAGACATATTTCTGTGCCGTCAAAAATGATCAACTCTCAATTATACGGTCATCTTCTGTGAAAAGGGCTTTAGGAACCAGACATGAAAGCTGTCCGCATGATTGGATCACTTTGTAGCACATTTGTTCCATCAGGCTCAAGACCAAGACGGGTTTTAACCACTGAGTTTTATACTGATGAAGCCAATGTGGACCACCAGGGGCAGCTCCTCTGGTTGTATAGAAGTATATGCTTCATGTGTTAAAGCTGCAGTCTCTCTCCTGACCACCAGGGGGCGACTCCTCTAGTTGTATAGAAGTCTATGCTTCATGTGTTAAAGTTGCATTCTCTCTCCTGACCACCAGGGGGCGACTCCTCTGGTTGTATAGAAGTCTATTCTTCATGCGTTAAAGCTGAATTCTCTCTCATGACCACCAGGGTGTGACTCCTCTGGTTGTATAGAAGTCTATGCTTCGTGTGTTAAAGCTGCATTCTCTCTACTGAACACCAGGGGGCGACTCCTCTGGTTGTATAGAAGTCTGTGCTACATGTGTTAAAGCTGCATTCTCTCTACTGAACACCAGGGGGTGACTCCTCTGGTTGTATAGAAGTCTATGCTTCATGTGTTAAAGCTGCATTCTCTCTCCTGACCACCAGGGGGTGACTCCTCTGGTTGTATAGAAGTCTATGCTTCATGTGTTAAAGCTGCATTCTCTCTCCTGACCACCAGGGGGCGACTCCTCTGGTTGTATAGAAGTCTATGCTTCATGTGTTAAAGCTGCATTCTCTCTCCTGACCACCAGGGGGTGACTCCTCTGGTTGTATAGAAGTCTATGCTTCATGTGTTAAAGCTGCATTCTCTCTCCTGACCACCAGGGGGTGACTCCTCTGGTTGTATAGAAGTCTATGCTTCGTGTTAAAGCTGCATTCTCTCTACTGAACACCAGGGAGCGACTCCTCTGGTTGTATAGAAGTCTATACATGCACATGCACATTCATGCACATTCCATGCACTTTATCTTATTTTTGGTATTTTTGGTATTTTGATATGCTATTGTTTCAATGTAGATATTCATTCATCCATTCATCCTCATTTATTGCACTGCGTTAACTGTTAAATGTGTATTGTTAAATGTATGCACCTTCCCGCCAGGACAAATTCCTTGTATGTGTAAGCATACATAGCAATAAATGGTTCTGATTCTGATTCTGATGCTACATGTGTTAAAGCTGCATTCTCTCTACTGATAACCAGGGTGCGACTCCTCTGGTTGTATAGAAGTCTATGCGATAAAAGTTGAGAATTTGTGACGTTTAGTGTTTGCGTGCATCAAATAAGATGAACAAATGTAAGTGTTGCAGAAGCCATTACACAAACTTCCTCGCTGTAATAATCCCGAGGTTTCAAATAGACTTCTTAATTACACCCATTGCTCCGTCTCTCCGTCTCTCCATCCCTCCATCCCTCTCTCTTCCTCTCACTCTGCTCCGTCTATAGTTAGCTGTAATTAAGGCCGGCTGCCATGGTGAAGTAATGGATCTCCGTCTGTAACCTTACACCGCCGCCGTATTCACACCCAGCACCCACACCCACACACACACACACACACACACACACGAGCATAGGTGTTCACACACACCCACGCTCCCATCCTGACACTGACTCATCGACGAGAATCCGAGCCGAACGCCGCCTGGCGCCAGAGAGCAACAGCCTCGCCACCGGTTGCTGCACAGAGCGGTTCTCTCGGTTCTCTCGGGGGGGCGGGACCGTCATGGGAGTAATTCTTCCGACTTCTGTGGAATTGCCTTCCTCTCCCATCGCCGGTTATTCCTCGTGCACTTGGAGAGGTCGAGAGGCTCCGGGAGCTCATAACGTGCCGGCGTTAACTCCGTTACTGAGGCCACGAACTCCGAGGAGCGTCGCACAATTAAAAAAGGAAAAAGGAAAAAGGGATGTTTAGTTGAGTTGTAAATCTGCAGTTAGCCGCCGAGCCGGCTGCCGTGTGAAGTGCTCGGTCATAACGGTGTGCAGTAACGGCCGTAACGGGCCATAAAAACTTGTACAAATATCCTTTTTATGGGGTTGTTTCAACACCATGTGACAACCGGAGGACGGATCTGGATGCTCGTAAAAACACGGTGCACAACAAACAAGAGCAATGAATTCAATCATAAGAGAGAAGCTATAGAGACATCTGCAGTTAGCACCAGGGAGATTGATATCAATGTTATCGTCTAACTCAAAGCAAGAGATCAAATCATTTTTCCCTAATTGTGAATCTGCTCCTTTTAACCCTCGAACACTAACGAGCGATTGTGGTTTCGTTATTTTCATTGTGTTGCTTTTGTCTGAGTTGTGTGGGTCCTTGTGTAGCTTCATGCTGCTCACTGGAGTTATTGAAGGTGGGCATGTCTTTATTGGAGGTGGGTGTGTCTTTATTGGAGGTGGGTGTGTCTTTATTTAAGGTGGGCATGTCTTTATTGGAGGTGGACGTGTCTTTATTGGAGGTGGGCGTGTCTTTATTGGAGGTGGTGGATGTGTCTTTATTGGAGGTGGGTGTGTCTTTATTTAAGGTGGGCATGTCTTTATTGGAGGTGGGCGTGTCTTTATTTAAGGTGGGCATGTCTTTATTGGAGGTGGGCGTGTCTTTATTGGAGGTGGGCGTGTCTTTATTGGAGGTGGGCCTGTCTTTATTGGAGGTGGGCGTGTCTTTATTGGAGGTGGGCGTGTCTTTATTGAATGTGGGCGTGTCTCTCTGCTCCAATCCCTGTTTGTTTAAACCTTTTTTATTTATTTTTTCTCAAGTTTATTATGTGACTGAAGATTGGCTTCGTCGATGTCGTCCACCTCCGATGTCGAGATGCTAATGATCGGTTCCCCAAAACAAGCACGCCAGCCCTTTAAGACTCATATCTTAAAGGACACACACACACACACCTGACGACAGTGCTCACACATTGTCAGTGGCGGCATTTAACTTTTTTTTGCTCCTCTTTCCTAATTAGCAGTCTCCTCCCGCTCTCGCGGCGGCGGTGGCCAATCAGCGGAGCCCGCTCATTACCCAGAGTTCATTTCAGGGTCTTAGTCTGCGAGTGAAAGCGACGGCTCAGTCTAACCTCGGCACAGAGCGCCTCGTGGCTTGAACCCGGTTCTCTCCGCTCATGTGGTGTCTCTCTTTGTCCTGTTTCAGTTCTGGATGTCGGCCCTGGCCACCACCATCCCGGTGCCCTGCGGAGCCTTCATGCCGGTGTTCGTCATTGGTAAGTAGACCGGCGGACGTTGTCCGTGAGAGGAGATCGAGACCATCTCGTATATGTTGTGTGTTAGAAAGTGAAGCTGCAGCCGGTTAGCTTAGCTTAGCATTAAGACACCAAAGTGTTGAGATGAATCTGAGCCGTGCTAGCTAAGCTAAAATAAGCTAAGCTAACCAGTTGCTGGCAGTAGGTAACTTCACTACTTCACTTTCCCCCCAAAAAAACATCAAACTGTTCATTTTTAGTGATGAAGTGATGTTGTGTGTGTGTGTGTGTGTGTGTGTGTGTGTGTGTGTGTGTGTGTGTGTGTGTGTGTGTGTGTGTGTGTGTGTGTGTATCAGGGGCAGCTTTTGGTCGTCTGGTTGGAGAAAGCATGGCAGCCTGGTTCCCAGATGGCATCAACACGGACGGCACCATTTACCCCATCGTGCCCGGAGGCTACGCCGTCGTGGGTACGCTGAAGACACGCCCCCTCCGTGTTCTCTCTTTTACTACTTTTATCACCTTTTCCCCCCTTTTTTCTTTTCTTCTTTAAAAGCCAGATTTAGTGTCGCGGCGGTTTCAGTTCATTAATATCGTGGCGGTTAAAATATTCACTCACAAGCGACTCGGCGGTTCTGAAGTGATTCGGTGGTTTGAAAGCCCAAACGCACTCATCTCCTCCCGTCAGGTTTCTGGGAGGCGTTTCGCTCCTCTTCCCCCGGCTCATGGAAAATGAATGATGGATGTTTGCTCCGGCCCGATGCCTCAATGTGCTGCACAGCTCCAAGTGGAGACCGTAAATGGGCCGTGAAGAAAGGAGACATGGGATGTGATCAAACCTAACTCCAGTTACATTTGAACCATCACTGGATGGGACTCTATTAGAAAAAATGTTTAAAAGGAAAGAAATTGGCTGACAAAATGACAACGTTTCACAGCTCGTAGTGCCGAGAGCTCATAACCTGCTTAAACTCTGGAAGTTGAAATCTGTCTTGTTGCATAATTCAAAAACTTCTGCGAAGAACTAGAAGTACCACAGTAGTTGTTGGAATAAAATCATCATCATCATCTATTATTTCCTTTAGGCCCAAACAGTCAATGTGAAATAACACAGTAAAGTATGCTATTCTTCTAACGGGCTGTGGCACGGCTTAGCAGCAGCAACAGTGGCTTGTTTATGATTAAATACGACTGCAGATGTAAAAACACACAGCGGTTTGTAAAGTCATAGTATGTCAAAAAAGTAAAAAAATATAATTTGTCAAAAAAAGTATGAAAAAAGTCCTAGTATGTCAAAAAAGTCCTAGTCTCTCAAAAAGGTTAAAAAATATAATTTATCAAAAAGTGTGAAAAAGTTGTAGTATGTCAAAAAAGTCCTAGTCTCTCAAAAAGGTTAAAAAATATAATTTGTCAAAAAAAGTGTAAAAAAGTCATAGTATGTCAAAAAAGTAAAAAAATATAATTTGTCAAAAAAAGTGTGAAAAAAGTCATAGTATGTCAAAAAAGTCATAGTATGTCAAAAAAGTAAAAAAATATAATTTGTCAAAAAAAGTATGAAAAAAGTCTTAGTATGTCAAAAAAGTCCTAGTCTCTCAAAAAAGTTAAAAAATATAATTTGTCAAAAAAATTATCAAAAAAGGCCTAGTATGTCAAAAAAGTCCTAGTCTCTCAAAAAAGTGAAAAAATATAATTTGTCAAAAAAATTATCAAAAAAGTCCTAGTATGTCAAAAAAGTCCTAGTCTCTCAAAAAGGTTAAAAAATATAATTTGTCAAAAAAAGTGTGAAAAAGTTGTATGTCAAAAAAGTCCTAGTCTCTCAAAAAGGTTAAAAAATATAATTTGTCAAAAAAGTATGAAAAAAGTCATAGTATGTCAAAAAAGTGAAAAAATATAATTTGTCAAAAAAAGTATGAAAGAAACAGAGGCGACCATTTCAGTTCTGTTTTTGTTGTTGTTTGCTGATGACTCAGCGCTTTACAGGCCTGAGCCTCTTTCATCTCACAGTGTTGAGGATTAAATGTTGGGAGGGAGCAGCAGCATTGCTGATATGTACACGGCTTCATTAGGTTAGCAGAACAAGCCTTTGTGGACTCTCTCGCCCACCACCTCTCTCTCTCTCTCTCTCTCTTTATTTTAATGCTTTCTTTCTTTCTTTATTACATTGGACTCGTCCATTTCCTCCCTCCGTCTGCTCGGATGCAGCTTTTATATTGCTCTTTTCACAACACTTTATTGGATGGGAAACAATTGGAAACTTTATGGCGCCCTATTGAATTACTTATATAAGTTGATTATTGTTTTTCTTTTTTTGGGGGTGTGTAGGAGAAGATGTGTGGCGAGGAATGAGAATTCAGACTTTACAATTTAATGCCAAAGTTGTTGAAGTCTTGTGGATTGGATCTATACTGCTGTGTGTACAATATTCTGTGTGGGATAGTTTGAGATTTATGGAAATATTGATATTGTATCCTCTTTATTGATGGTAGCAGTATAACTCAGCTCTGTGGTCATCCATACTGATGATTAAACAGCAATACACATTATTTACTCATAAGTTTTAGCAAAAGGCGATTTTTCACATAATATAAAAAATATACATATAATTGAGTGACATTTGTTTTGCTTTAACTTATCATAATAACATCATAATAATGACACAAGCCTTGCTTTCTTCCACCTGGTACTTTTATTACCATTATTATTATTACATATATTATATTACATTTTTTATATATATATATATATATATATATATATATATATATATAGTATGCCTATAGTACAGGACTTGACCACATAATAAAGCATAATCATTCTCCATTGCAGAGACTATTTTTTTATAGTCATATAAATAAAGAAATTAAACTAATGTTGATGGATGACGCCCCTGAACCCCCCTCAAGGACCCCTTTATTTAGCACCGGACCCCCCACCTTGAAAACCACTGATCTGAACAATTGCCTGTCTGTCCTCCCCCCCACCCAAAGGTGCGGCGGCCTTGTCGGGAGCGGTCACCCACACCGTGTCCACCGCGGTCATCGTGTTCGAGCTGACCGGCCAGATCTCCCACATCCTGCCGGTGATGATCGCGGTGATCCTGGCCAACGCCGTGGCCCAGTCGCTGCAGCCGTCCCTCTACGACTCCATCATCAGGATCAAGAAGCTGCCCTACCTCCCCGAGCTGGGCTGGGGGCACCACGAGTACGTACGGGGGTGGGGGGCTAGCGTTAGCACGCCGTTAGCATCGCACAGGACACATGCACACATGCACTGTATGGCTTCAGCCGTACTCAGGGTTCATACGCTCATGGAAAACCTGGGAAAGTATTTTAAAATGGGTATTTCCAGGCCTGGAAAAGTCCTTAAAAAAACGCATTTACGCTGAGTTTGAAATAATGAATATGCTTTTAAAAGAAAGACTCAAAATATAAGCAGGCATACGCTGAGTATATCTATAAATGTTTATTCTTTTAATCAAACTATTGTCTCTCATTCATTTGTGTCCTTTAAGGAATACTGTATGCTTTGGAATCCTCATTGTTAGTTTAAATACTACATTTTATCACTTTTTCATGGACACACCCAGATTTCACTAAATGTTTGCTCATGGGAATTTGGTTTAAAGTCCTGGAAAAGTCCTGGAAAAATCATAGAAAAGTCATGGAAATTTGGTTTAAAGTCCTGGAAATCCATTGGTCACAATGTGTATGAACCCTGAGTACTGTGGGAAACTATATGTTTGTCTATATTGACAAAAAGAAAAGGTAAACTTATTGCAACGTAAATGTTAAACATTCTGCAACAAGCACGGCATTATGGGAAAGTGGAAATAACATAAAAAGCATGATTTTAGAAATTATATTTGATGTGACATTTTTTTAACAAATTGTCTAACTATGCTACAACCTCATGGGGTTGTGATGTTCATGGATAAAACAAGGTACAGGATGGTTAACCTGGAGGACAAATTCATAAGGTTTTAAATTAAAATAATTAAGAAAGAATATATTTCTGCATCAGCATTCAATATCGATTTATCAACAAGAAACAAAAAATAGGATTATTGCAATTTTAATACAATATTTACTTCAATAATACACAATTATGAAAATGGAAAATCCTTTTGTAGAATTACATTTCTTTTTTCAAGTTTATCATATAATTTTAAATGAAGTCCCTTCTGGGCTTCCGTACTTAACAACTAATTTAAAGCTCGTCAGTTTTGTTTGTTGGAGGTTTTCCTCCGTTTATCACAGTTTATTTATTCAATTAGTCACATAATGGCTTCCTGTGTGAATGTGTAAATATCATAAATATATATATTTATGATATAAATCAGTGCACAGGGAGTCTCAAAGGTTTTAAACATGGCTTTTACCACCAAACACACGTTCCTTCTTTCGGGTGGTTCAACGTAAACGAGGCTTTTAATTGCTTCACTCGCGTTATTAATTTAAACAACACAACACTGAGCGGGATCACCAGCTGCTTTCATCTCCTCCGAGCTCGGCCAGAACGCTTATTGTTACAGATGCTGGCAAATCATCAGGTGGAGATAATAGTTTTGATGCATCGTCCACAGATCGGGAGTAAAATAAAAATGTATTTCATCTCTCCGTCTGTTCTTCGACCTCGGCCGACCCGACGCCATCGCACATCTCCTCGTTATCCATCCCTCTCTCAGTCTATCGCCTCTGTCGCCTGTTGTTATCCACTGAGACCCTATGGCTCTCCATCCTGTGTGTGTGTGTGTGTGTGTGTGTGTGTGTGTGTGTGTGTGTGTGTTGCAGAGAGAGACAGAATGAGTGTGTTACAGCTTCCTGCCTACAGGTTTCACAGGTTTTCCAGGGAAGTGAGACCCTTGAGCAAACAGCTTCCTGCGTGTTTGAGCCCGAGTTCCATCCAGTCCGACGCTCCGCTTACTGGACGTTTCTCGTGCCCCGGCTCTCTTTTTTTTTTTTTTTTTTTTTTTTTAATGATCTGATTCATAAATGGCACCGAGGTGTCCTCTCCATCATCCGAAGCGTCTCCATTTAAAGCGTAACGGCTCCTCCTGGTAGCCGAGCAGGAGGAGGCTCCCTGGTCGGGTTCATTAAAGTCTTCATACCGTACTAAAACAGGTCTAGCTCGTCTATTTTAATAATTCAAACTGATATAATACAGTAACCCTTGTGAGATAATGTGTATGTGGTAAAAGTCATTTAAAAAGAAATTACAAAAAATCTTATGAATCATAACTTATCACAAAATTCACCATATCTCCACCATACATGTTCGTAATTGATTCAAAAACAGCTGATTGTAATCGTATGAACCTCTGGGAGCCGTCTAACGCCCTCACCATGAGTCTGACGGCCCTTTAGCAACTCTAAATGAGTAAAGTAACACATTCTGCGAGAACAAAATCAAAACTGGTCCCATGAGAAGTGCCCTAACTTTCTTCCTGGACCTTGAACGCACCTCAACCCTCCAGATCACAGAAGAGTCCTGTAGTTTCTGAACTGATGCAAATGATGCACAAACAACACAAATTAACATCAACCGTGTAATAAATCTGAATTATCCTTTTTTTTTTACCGTTAATGCAATCCTGTCTCTACAGGTCTGTTTAACTTCATAAATATTAATTGACATGAATAATATTATTAAATTAGACATTTTAAAAGTGAGGAATCCTCCGAGTGTCGTCCATCACAACACAATCACATCATCGGCTCTAAGTTTGTAAATGCTCGAGTTGTCTGGGCGTAAAGATGATTGAGTGACTGTCAGAAAGATGTGTGTGTGTGTGTGCGTGTGTGTGTGTGTGTGTGCGCAAATGCCAAATGAAAAGAAATCATGACATGATCATTTATCATCAAAAAATATCAAATTATCTCAACATAATGTTGGAAAATGTTAGAAGTTGGTGAGGCGTAAAGATGATTGAGAAACTCCTGTGTGTGTGTGTGTGGACTGATAAACACACACACACACACACACACACACACAGAAATGTAATCTCCTTGAATCATCTATATTTAATAACACTATGAGCTTGAGTCGCTGTGCAGAAAGAGACTCAATTCTTTATTCACTTTCTTACCTCTTCTTCCTCACACAGTCTCCATCACCAGGTGTGTGTGTGTGCGTGCGTGTTTTACTGCAGCATACAAGAGTGGGGGAGGGGCCACCGGGGTTGAGGAGGCGGTACCGATATACTGTATATATCCAAGCTGAATGTGTTTTTCACTCAAACTGGAAATTATCCATCTCACACCCATGCACTGTATACACACACACACACACACACACACGCACACACACAGGGACACTTGTGTAACGCGATACACACACATGATGGCATGAACATTTGCTCACACACCCACACGGACATGGAGAGAATTGGATTTCTTCTTTTATTTATGTATAGCTTTTTGTAGATACACACACACACACACACACACACACACACATATACATTTCTACTCCTTTCGAATCAGACCCAGTATGTGAAACCTGTTCCACCTCTTCTCTCATACTAGACTCTTGTCCTCATTTTGGAGTGGCTTTTAAAAAAGAAAAGTGTGGGAATAATTACATAACACCACTCTGTGTGTGTGTGTGTGTGTGTGTGTGTGTGTGTGTGTGTGTGTGTGTGTGTGTGTGTGTGTGTGTGTGTGTGTGTGTGTGTGTGTGTGTGTGTGTGTGTGTGTGTGTGTGTGTGTGTGTGTGTGTGTGTGTGTGTGTGTGTGTGTGTGTGTGTGTGTGTGTGTGTGTGTGTGTGTGTGTGTGTGTGTGTGTGTGTGTGTGTGTGTGTGTGTGTCTGTGTGTGTGTGTGCGTGTCTCTGTGTGTGTGTGTGTGTGCGCGTGTGTGCGTGCGTGTGTGTGTGTGTGTGCGTGCGTGTGTGTGCGTGCGTGCGCGTGTGTGTGATTGGTCATTTCATAATAGCCAATTAGAGCCTGTTGAATTGTTCTCCGTCCTCTGTTGTCTCTGCCCGTCTGACAGCGAGCAAAGCCGAGGATCATTAGACATTTACTTTTATTGGCTTCCACACCTTCCACTTTACACACACACACACACACACACACACACCGCCCTCCGCCTCTGCACTATACTCTGAACAATATGGATGATCTGTAAAGCCTGGATTTATCGCCCTATAAGTCTGTTTGTCTTGGCTCAGAGTCAGAGATAGAAGTGATCGGATGCTTTTGGCCTCGCAGGCGTGAAGGTTCAATTAAGAAGAAACCAATCAGGTTTCATCCTCCGCCTTTGAAATCCCCGAGAGAAATCAGTCCGGGCAGCGGCTGTGGCCGGCTGGGAGGAGATGCCTTATTCTGTCAGATCCACGAGCGAATGAAGGGAGGCCTCAGAACAGCTTCTTTCTTTATGTCGTCCTCGAGGCTTCACTCATCATCCTCTGTTCTTCCTGTCGGATTGAAAACTAGTAGATCTGTCAGAGGGAAATACCTTCTGATGCCCAGGGACGGACGTATGCTCCGATCAGGGGTTTGTTTGTGAGAAATAGAAACTGGGCAGTTGAGAAGGAGCAAGACAACCAATGAAAAGTTGGTTTCTTTGTATGAATCGAGGGAACAGGAAGTCCTTCTGTGGGCCTCAAAGCAGCGAGAGGTCCCGATACCCTGAACCATCCACAGACCTCACTGGAGACTTTTTCTATCAAAAGTAGTTCCAATAAAAAATAAAAGAAATTGGAAGAAAAGCTAATTTTCAATGCCGTGAGTCCCACAAAACAAAATTCCAATTACCTCCATTGAATTTGTTTGGCAAATATTTCAAAACCTGGACAGGTGAGCCTGGTCTTGTGTGGATGGAGACCCCGCCCAGCACCCCGAGATATCTGGTTCGGACAATTCTGCACTTCAGGTCCAATGCCAATGCAGGAACATGGCGTTCCCGTAGCGTGGCATGGCGGAGAGGAGCGGCGGGAACGCTGTGCAGGAACGTCCACCAGAGGCGATGCGTCGTACGACCTTCAGGCAGCTGCCGTGCAATGGATACGCAAACACGGCAAACTCACAGTTGGGGAAAGTTTAGTGCGTCCATTGAGTTCCTCTCAGCCAATCAGTGAACAGAGTTCTCAAGAGTGTTGTTGAGCTTGGATCTGAACGAGGGTTATCCTATAGGAGGTTATCTGGGTTTTCCCATATCCTCCAGTTTCAATGTACTTGACGATGTTTGTGTAGTCTGGGTGAACTGGCCCTTTAAGGCGTTCATCAGGGAGCCTTTGATCCATTGTGTCGTGGTCACAGCACCACATGGACCTTCCTGGTGCCGGCCACGAGGTCCAGACCAGCTCTGCTCCGTGCAGTGACGAGGAGTTGAGGGCGAGTGGTCATCGAATGAACTGTGTTGTAAGAGAGGTATCAGAGTATTGAGTCGACGTGGCCCGGAGCGACGTGGCCCGGAAGCTGACGGTGTTTATCACTGCTGGTACCGGGCCGCTCCATTCTGCTGAGGCAAGACCTGCTCACACAATGCCCCCCCACCCCCACTCCTCCACTTGCCAGGGAGGTATTGGATCGACCTGAAGAGGCGGTTCTGGCAGGGCAACGTTTTTTTAATACGTATAAAAAATGTCACTGACCAGCTGATAATTCATCAGAAAAAGTATTAAAGCATTTTAATCAATGTCGGTTTTCAAAAGTCAGCAGCGTATGTTCAGAAGTCATCTGATTCCTTAATGAATCCGACTTCCTCCCTCATCTCACCTCTCACCTCCGTACCCACCTGATAGATTCCCTCCTCCTCCTCCTCCTCCTCCTCCTCCTCTTCCTCTTTTACTGTGATCTCTTCTCCCCTCAGGAAGTATAACATCCGTGTGGAGGACATCATGGTGCGGGATGTGCGCTACATCACTCTGAACTGCTGCTACAGAGACCTGCACACCGTGCTGCTGACGGGCCACCTCAAGACCCTGGCTCTGGTGGAGTCAGCCGGTGAGCCAGGACACTACTGATACTACTGATACTCATGTACTCATGTATTCATGTATTCATGTATTCATGTATTCATGTACTCTGTACATCTACTTTTTTTCTTTCTTATTTTTGCATGTTTGAGTACAGCACTGTGTCTGATGTAATATCGACGTCTGTAGCTGGACTGAGCGTCCCTTCTGGTCCGTACCAGAAACAAATCGACTGATCGATCGATCAACTGATCGATTGATTGACAAACTGAAGCCACTTCCCTGAAGTGCAGATTTAGTATTCTGAGTCCGTCTCAGTTACCCAATCATGCGGGAACAATTAGCTGCGTCGTTTAACCAAATACATAATCAGCACGTACTGTCACAGAGGCAATTATTTAAAGTAAGCAAGCTGCGCACACACACACACACACACACACACCCTTAGTTAATACACTTGCACTGCATTCTGGGCTCTTGTTATGTTACTCAGCTGTCTGCAATGCTGCAACATGTTTGCAGCATTGCTCATTCTCCCCTCCCGAAACAAGTCCCTCTTCTTCATCTCCTCCTCCTCTTCTTCATCTCCTCCTCCTCCTCCAGAGTCCATGATCCTGTTGGGCTCCATCGAGCGCGCCCAGCTGCAGGCGCTGCTGTCGCTGCAGCTCGGCCGGCCCAAGCGGCTTCAGTACATCAGGGATCGGGCCGCCGAGGAGAAGAAGCGCCTGTCGGTGGTGTCCAGCGCCGGCAGCGAGGACGGCGGCCACCGGGCCAGTCAGGAGGTCCGCTTCCAGGTCAGAGGTCACGGCGGCAGCAGGGTCAGCACCTCACAGAAGCTCTCTGGTTGTATAGAAGTCTATGCTTCATGTGTTAAAGCTGCATTCTCTCTCCTGACCACCAGGGGGCGACTCCTCTGGTTGTATAGAAGTCTATGCTTCATGTGTTAAAGCTGCATTCTCTCTCCTGACCACCAGGGAGCGACTCCTCTGGTTGTATAGAAGTCTATGCTTCATGTGTTAAAGCTGCATTCTCTCTCCTGACCACCAGGGAGCGACTCCTCTGGTTGTATAGAAGTCTATGCTTCATGTGTTAAAGCTGCATTCTCTCTCCTGACCACCAGGGGGCGACTCCTCTGGTTGTATAGAAGTCTTCTTCTCTCAGTGAATGGTCAAAGTGTCAACGCCAACACACACAAGTGTGTCGCAGGTCGTTTACCGAAGACACGTTTTATATTTTGACCTGATGATGGCGCTAGAGGGCGGTGGGCTCTTTGTGACTTTCCCCTTTTCAACGTCTACCGTGTGTGTGTGTGTGTTAGATGGATAGCTTGCAGCGTTATTAACGTGTTATGCCATCAATAACAGTAATAAGTATGCGTTTGTGTGCATGTAAGAAGATGGATCTCTCCTCCAGGTCCTGCAGCGCGGTGCTAAAAATGTTGATTTATCTCTTCCTCCTTTTCCCTCGTCTTCATTTCTCTTTCATCAGTTTGCAGTGAGTGGCGAGGTAGAACGCCCCAGGCGTGTGTGTGTGTGTGTGTGTGTGTGTGTGTGTGTGTGTGTGTGTGTGTGTGTGTGTGTGTGTGTGTGTGTGTGTGTGTGTGTGTGTGTGTGTGTGTGTGTGTGTGTGTGTGTGTGTGTGTGTGTGTGTGTGTGTGTGTGTGTGTGTGTGTGTGTGTGTGTGTGTGTGTGTGTGTGTGTGTGTGTGTGCGTGCGTGTGCGATGCTTATTTACCCTCTCCAAGCTTTACCTTCTTCTCTTCCTACTCCCTCCATCTCTCTCTGAGCTGCTTTCATCTACGTCTTTCCAAGGTGACGAAAGTCTTGTATTCCAAATAGTTTGACCAGAGTTTCTTTAAATGTTGACTGATATCTTTGGATTAAACCTCCAAAATATATATATTTTTTAATCCTTTT
>CM042220.1:26176934-26316934 GCA_023566465.1 Cottus gobio | reverse complement strand
TAACCACTTGTTGGGGTTGTAATTTCTCAACAGTGATGCAAAGATGTACTTCAGGACTTGTGACATCACTGTTTGGTCTGCATGCTCTTTAAACATGGAGAAATATTGTTTTTCAGGCTTGTTTTAAGACATTAGGAAATAAATTTTCATGAATACTGACAAAATATATGGTATAACCATGAAATTGTGAAGTTTTCCAAAAATGACACAAAGAAAAAGTTTCTAAAGCTTATTTTACTAAATTTGTTCTCATCCTTTTTCTTTTCTTTCACTTTTGGAAGCCGTTTGTAAACCCAATTTGTCCGTTCTTAAATTCCAAAAAGCTTCACGTTGTATTAAACGTAGTCTCGGGGACACCCTGAAGAAAAGCAATCTTCATCTATTACTCAAATTATCATTTTAAAATCCATAAGTGGTTTACTCGTGGTCTGCAGGGACGAGGTTGTTCAACCAGCATGCCGAGCTGTCCATCATCGTCACCACCGAGGTGTCCAATCAGTGACGGCCTCAGGGGGGCGGGCCTTAGTCTCCGGAGGGCCCGGAACCAGGAGCATTTGTCGTAATTGATGAAAGAAATGGGGGCGGGTCGAATGGGGGGGGGGCGTGTTTCAACATGAGCATGCGGCGTTAAATACCCAGATGGGAGCCTCATGTCTCTTCATTAGGAGCCAGCTGGTGTTTTGATTGACAGCAGCTCAGGATGAAATGATGATGCACGAGACGTGCTGGGAGGCACTGGGGGAAACAAACTGAGACGAGGGCCCCACCGTCCAATCACCAGCGGCCGCCTCCCCCTGCAGCGGCGCCGCATGACAATCAATGAAGCAAGCGCCTGATTACAAATGGAGACGAAATGATGCGAGAACATCCAGCGGTGCATGACAGAGTGATTTATTGATCGTGCATTCAGACCTCCGTCCGTTTATCAGCATCAGTGATTTATTCATAATCCATCTTTTCCCTCACGTTGAGTTTACACATCGTCATGAGATTGTTTTTCATCACAATATGATGTCGTTCCATTCACTAGGAGCCACCGTCCACCTTAAAGAGTTTCCACGGGGTGAGCATGCTGTCCACGCTTCTTCTGAACATTTGTGTTTCCAATCAAGTATTACGATATAGACAAACCATATGATATAGATAGACAATATGACTTGATTGATTGATTTAATGACACCGTCCAGACTTAAGGATAATCTTTCTAGGTTCCTATTTCTTGTTTTGGTCTGAAACGAGTGGGAATAGTTTTGCCTGGTGGAAAAAAAAGTAACTTTTTTATTTATCTGTGAATAAAGTAACTTTATTTATTTGTGAAAAAAGTAACTTTTTATTTATTTGTGAAAAAAGTAACTTTTTATTTATCTGTGAAAAAGTAACTTTTTATTTATTTGTGAAAACAAATTAAAAAAGTAACTTTTTATTTATCTGTAAAAACAAATGAAAAAGTAACTTTTGATTTATCTGTGAAAACAAATGAAAAAGTAACTTCTGATTTATCTGTAAAAACAAATGAAAAAGTAACTTTTGATTTATCTGTGAAAACAAGTGAAACAATTAACTTTTTATTTATCTGCGAAAAGTTTTGGGAAGTATTTAATTTTTGTTGTAATACTCCAGTTGGCCACAAGAGGCTGTAGTGCGCCACTTCCCCAAGTTCTAAAAGGGACTAAAAGCTCGCTCACACACAATAATCGTCTCTTGTGTTCAGAGTGCATTGATCAATTAAAACGCACCTGGAAGGGAACATGAATACTTTAAATCATCAGATGTATTTATTACATTATTATATAAAATGAGTGTTGCATTCAATCTGAACGCACATGAACACACAGCATAGTAGGAGTCCTTTGTTTTTATACAGATGTTGTATTTTATTTAATGGACTTTAAATATCCCCAGTAGTTTCCATGGGACAACATTTTGCCAGATTAATCTTCATCATCGTCACGTTATCCACAGACTTCAATGGAAACGACTGTAACTGATGGCACCAGAACACGCTATTCTTCTTTCATAACCCAGTCATTATTGTGTCAGTCGTAACTCTATTAGCAGCATTAATGATTTATTCTTGAGGCGATTAAGGAGCTCCATTAGTTTCACACGTCAGTGACGATTATTGAAGTCTGTACACATTTTTAATCATTCACGAGCGCTGTCGGCTCATTCTGCAGCCATCGTGTACGCAGCCGACAAAGTCTTAATGTTTAAAATACTGCTCCAAAGCATGGTCCCAAAGTCCAGCCCTTTGGTTCCTCAACACGATGAAGAGCAGGAGGTCCGATCCTAAAAACCTTTTCAAAAGCCCGTAACGGTTACACAGCAGTTTTTCTTTTTGGCTGAAATTCAAAAAAAGCATAAAGCGGCTCGTTATTGATTCACCGCAGCGTGCTGCAGTGATCCTGTAAATACATACACAAAGGAGTCCTGACAGCCGATACACAGAATGAATCTGATAATATCTGTCTGATTTATTTTTAACAGGGATTTATTTTATTTTTGAAGGCACCTTTTTCCTTCCACGTAGAGTTTAGAGATGATTTAGGCTGCAGACATGATCCATAACAGCTATGAGAGCAAATGTATTACGGCCATCTACTCCCATCTAGTGTCTTGTACTTGCATTCTCTCCCCTGACCACCAGGGGGCAACTCCTCTGGTTGTATAGAAGTCTATGCTTCTTGTGTTAAAGCTACATTCTCTCTCCCGACCACCAGGGGGCGGCGACTCTGGTTGTATAGAAGTCTATGCTTCATGTGTTAAAGCTGCATTCTCTCTCCTGACCACCAGGGATTGACTCCCCTGGTTGTATAGAAGTCTATGCTTCATGTGTTAAAGCTGCATTCTCTCTCCTGACCACCAGGGGCGACTCCTCTGGTTGTATAGAAGTCTATGCTTCATGTGTTAAAGCTACATTCTCTCTCCTGACCACCAGGGGGCGACTCCTCTGGTTGTATAGAAGTCTATGCTTCATGTGTTAAAGCTGCATTATCTCTCCTGACCACCAGGGGGCGACTCCTCTGGTTGTATAGAAGTCTATGCTTCATGTGTTAAAGCTGCATTCTCTCTCCTGACCACCAGGGGCGACTCCTCTGGTTGTATAGAAGTATATGCTTCATGTGTTAAAGCTACATTCTCTCTCCTGACCACCAGGGGGCGACTCCTCTGGTTGTATAGAAGTCTATGCTTCATGTGTTAAAGCTGCATTCTCTCTCCTGACCACCAGGGGGCGACTCCTCTGGTTGTATAGAAGTCTATGCTTCATGTGTTAAAGCTGCATTCTCTCTCCTGACCACCAGGGGCGACTCCTCTGGTTGTATAGAAGTCTATGCTTCATGTGTTAAAGCTACATTCTCTCTCCTGACCACCAGGGGGCGACTCCTCTGGTTGTATAGAAGTCTATGCTTCATGTGTTAAAGCTGCATTCTCTCTCCTGACCACCAGGGGCGACTCCTCTGGTTGTATAGAAGTCTATGCTTCATGTGTTAAAGCTACATTCTCTCTCCTGACCACCAGGGGGAGACTCCTCTGGTTGTATAGAAGTCTAGCTGAATTCTCTCTACTGTCTATCAGGGGGTGACTTCTCTGGTTGTATAGAAGTCTATAAGAAAGTGACTCCACTTCTCACTTGATTTATTCCCTCAGTAAACATTGTAAACACTTGCTCATTTTAATTTAGAAAGAGACACAAGCTCCATGAAATATATTTTACATTAAGCATGAAGGGAACCTAATATAGTTTCAATTAAACCTGCATCATAAATGTTTTATTGCATCTCTTTCATCCACCTGCTCCTACTGGACCTTCTTATCTCTTGTTTCCTGTCATGCATAATCTTTATAGTGTGTATCATGAGTTGATGGACACCGCTCAGGTTTCCAAAGGCCCGCCACTGCTGGTTGTGATATAATAAGGAGCAGCGATGTGCCGAGCAGCACGCCGGCCGGTGCCGAGGCAGATGGCGCATTAGTGGCGCGGTGCATTTTCGGATGTGTTAAGTGGGCCTGGAGGCATGTTGGTCATTACTGCCTCGCAGTGGGCTCATTAGCGGTGAACCCCTGTAGCTCCATGCGGGTGCATTTGCAGTGCGCTGCGCCCGCGGGCCCCTTGTCCCTGTCAATAGGAGTTATTATCAACGTGCCCATGCATCGAGGCGGCAGTATGGACCAGCAAACGGTGAAGTTTGGAGGAACACCCTCCGGCGGCGGAGGAGAAATCAAGTTATTCCTCCTCCCTTTTTCTTCCAGCTCCACTCTCAGACTTCTTTTTTTTTTTTTTTTTTTTTGGTGTTCCGGATTTTGGTTTAATCTCTGCAGCTCTGCTTCGTTGCTCTTCGTCCATCTTTACGACCTTTTTCAAAGCCCTTCTCCTCGTTCTGCATCTCCGTCGTCTGTCACCCCCCCTTCCTCCTCTCCCCCCATCGAGGCTGTGAAATATTGATGCAGGGTAAATGACATCAGTAGTCTGTTGCAAAGAAATGATGCCACCAGGCCTCTCGGTCTCTCCTGGCTGTTTTTCTCATTATTTCTTCTCCCATTCTTGCGTCTTCGTAATGCCTTCATGCTTTATTTATCATGGTTTGTGGGCTCGCTTTCTTTATTTTTTATTTTTTGGGTTTCTCGCCTCTCCCTTTTTATTTCTTTGAGTTATTTCTCTTTAGTTTCTTTAGATCGTTGGAGAATGTGTCTTTCTTGACATGCACACTTGCATAGATGCACACACACACACACACATGATGCAAGAGAGAACAGACAAGTTGCATTAAAGTCTTTGTCGCCGTAACAATGTGAGAAAATGAGGAAAAAGGCCCTGGAGAGGGAAGAAAACTGGTTGAAACCTTTTATTTTTTTATGCGATAGATAGATATGATCCAGTCAATCTTTTTCTGCAGTGTTTATCCAGCGTTATTATGAAAAATAACTGCAGAATTTTACAATTATCTGTGACGCAGGGAGATAATGAGCCACGTCGCCGTGACATCTGGAGACTCGTCTGCCGAAGACAATTACACAAACGTCAGTGTCGTTGGCATCCAGATGCATAAAAAGTTAAAAGTTAGCGATAAATGGCTTAACATGCAGAAGGAGTGCTAATATATATCAGTGTGTCATCGGCATAGAGGTGCACCAGATATATATTACATTACATTTATCTGAGGCTTTTATCCAAAGCGACTTACAGTAGACCGTAGACACAGCAACGGTGAGGGATTAGGGTTAAGTGTCTTGCTCAAGGACACATCGACATGGACTGGCGGGGCCGGGGATCGAACCACCGACCTTCTGATTGAAAGACAGCTTCAATGAAGCTTGCACGCTCACGAAGTGTCGATTCACGCATTATTCCATTTGTAGCTTAACTCGAAATCACCAAATGAGCTGAACATGAATGGATATTTCCCACTCATTCTGAATACTACATGAATACTACATGACTACTACATGAATGCTACATGAATACTACATGAATGCTACATGACTACTACATGAATGCTACATGAATACTACATGAATACTACATGAATACTACATGACTACTACATGAATGCTACATGAATACTACATGAATGCTACATGAATACTACCGAGTTTGAAAAACACACGTTTCTCCGTGCTCGCATATATAAATAAACAAGCCAAAGTCTGGATTTAACAGTAACTTTTCTAATGTTATTTTACAGCTTCACTCGGTTAAGATTTGCTTCTGATTCGACGGCATCACAAACATTTTTAAGCGACCACTTTGGCCACGTTACAAAACGAAGACGTTCTTTAAGTTTTTAATGGTGCAACCTGATGGGGTAAAACTTTAGTTTTGACACTCGTAGAACTCGAAGGCGATGGATGAACGAGCAGCTGGTGATTTAGAGTGAAGAAGAAGAGGTGACGAAGAAAAAGGCAACCTGTAGCCTCCAAAGTCTGCACGAAAGATGCTGTTTTTATGATATATATAAATTGTATTCTTCTTTTACGATGTAAAACGCGGCGCTGGCTTCTACGTCGAGTAACGCTGGCTTTCAGCCGCTGATAGAGTAGCAGAAGATTGATGATCTCTATCTGACTGGAAAAAAAGTTCATTAAATGGAACGATGCCAATATCGGACACTTTGCCAGAACCATATAGCAAGTTTTTGATACTTTTGAAAATGACTCGATTATTAAGATTATTTGAGGGTCAAGTGTTCTACGTTGTAGAACAAAGACGAGTCCATTAAAATGTCCTTTTGGTTATCTGACAGGAGGAATATTCAGACGGCGGGATGAAGCTCTCATTTCCTGAATCATTTCAGAGACATGCAGCCGGAGAGGGAACTCATCCGGAGGAAGACGAGTGCGAAGCACCGGCGCTAATTTGTTTGGTGGATTGATTTGTTTGCTCCGTATCAGATTCTTTCGGGAAGGTGAGGAATTCCTCGCCGGTTTGAAAGCATCAGTGGGAGAACTGCACTCGGGTGTTTGTCTCCACGGTGCAGCCGGTGATCACTTGTGAGTTCACGGTTAAGATGAATTACCATTTCACAACTTCTCCCAGAGCTGTTTTTACAGCCCCGCCCACTTTTTGCCCCCCCCGCCCTCCACACCGCTGTACAAGTCATCATTTTTCATGATTTTATTTCACAATTGTGTTAAGTCTGTAGTCTAAATCAGATACGCAAATAAGGCAGTAATATCATTTACAGGCAGTAAGCAAAGAGCATCAACGGCGCGGAACATCTGCAGTTAATTGGCTGCACATGAGGGATTAGTAATTATTACAATGTTTCCCTTTTGCAACGGTTAGCGCCGTTAGAGGAGCAGCAGGCGTGGCTACATTGTTGCATACGGGGTTCTCCTTTGTTCTACTGATAATGTGTTTATTTATTTATTTATACATCCGGCAGCACGAGTCAAACTTATTCAGAGTTGGAGCCTTTTGTAGAAGTTGGACACAGGATCTTTTAATATTGACACCAGGCTCTCAGTAATCTACTTTGTTTTTGTAGTTGTTGTCTGAGTTCCTCGGAAGAAGACTTCTTTTTAAAAGAAGAGGCAGATTTAGTATTTAGATGAGCGGACGATGACGCTGAGCCTTCCAGAGAGCAACAATGGAAAGTGTAAAGAAAGGAAGGAGGGGGCGGCGGCTCCAAGGAGGGGGCGGAGTCTCCTCTCTAATCCAGATCGACTCGATAAGAAGAAATAGACAAAACAACTCTTTTCATAATACTCAGATCGTGTCTGTGTGTTCCCCGCTGACCTGGTCTTGGATGGTTGCCACTGATTGGGCGCTTGGCTCGCTGGATGGAAAGAAAGGAAAGATGGATAGCTGCCGGAGGGAGGGATGGAAGGAGGAGGGAAGGAGGGAAAGGAAGAACGGGGGACCTTTCTAATCTTTGTCTGGTCAGGGAAACGGCGCAGCCAGCAATACAGCTTCATCGGCCTTTTGTCAGCACTCTGGAGCCTCTCGCATGCCTCTGTACACACACACACACACACACACACAGAGACACACACACACACACACACACAGAGACACACACACACACACACACACACACATACAGACACACACACACATTTTAAATCTCAGTTAAATATGCCCACACGGTCGCTCTGATTTCACTGTCAGTCGCTTGCAGACTCACAAAGTTGACTCTCCCACTTCCCATGCGCGCACACACACACACACACACACTCACACAAACACACTTCTGCCTTAACTCATGTCTCCAGAAGCAGAGATTTGCTCTCTTAATAGAACAGCTAATCTCTCGTAAAGCACCTATTTTGCATTCACAGTCCAACCTCTCTCTCATCTTCTTCTGCAAACACACACACACACACACACACACACACACACACACACACACACACACACACACACACACATCAAAGTGATTTGATCTCTCCATTTGTCTTTAGTTTACATTTTACCCCTGAACATCAGCGTGTCTTGTCGACATTCAGAGTGCCCTTGTGACGACAGAACGATCTGTGTGTGTGTGTGTGTGTGTGTGTGTGTGTGTGTGTGTGTGTGTGTGTGTGTGTGTGTGTGTGTGTGTGTGTGTGTGTGTGTGGCCTCTGCTTGCATAATGCTACAGTAGGGCACCTCTTTCTACCCCGCAGCAACAGTTGCTAGGGTTACCGACAGGTCGGCCACTTCAGCGAGGAGGATAAATGAGCTGAGGGCTCCCATCAGCCCCTGGGTCACACTGGTCCTCTCTCTCTTTAACACACACACACACACACACACACACACACACACACACACACACACACACACACACACACCACACACTCCTGTTTTCAATCCGGAGAAAGTAAATACCTGTACTCAAGCACATGACTAAACACTTTGAAATCATATTTCACAGCCCATCAAACACACACACCCTGCGGTAACGTTCACACACACACACACACACACACAGTCGTTTATCCACAGTGTTCTCGGTGCTCGAGGTTTGCCGGTTCGACTCCGGCCTGTCAGTCAGAGAGACGTGAGCTCCGAGCGCGCCACAGATCCATCATTCTAATGATCATCACATCCTCTCAGTAACTGTAGTCTCACATCTGATGTGAAGCACGGCCGTCAACGTGTACTTTCTCTGTTACGGCTGGTGTGTGTGTGTGTGTGTGTGTGTTTGTGCGCTGCTGGGTTCGCCGTGTTTAGTGTGTTCACTGCATGTCTTCCTGTCGACTGCTGACGGCTTTCCTGTCGCTTCTTGTCTGCAGGACGAGGTCGACGTGGAGGACGACATGACGATCAGAGAGGTGAGGGGGTCACGCAACATGAACACACAACTCACACCCGGGCGGCATTCTCTCTCCTGACCACCAGGGGGCGACTCCTCTGGTTGTATAGAAGTATATGCTTCATGTGTTAAAGCTGCATTCTCTCTCCTGACCACCAGGGGGCGACTCCTCTGGTTGTATAGAAGTCTATGCTTCATGTGTTAATGCTGCATTCTCTCTCCTGACCACCAGGGGGCGGCGACTCTGGTTGTATAGAAGTCTATGCTTCATGTCTTAAAGCTGCATTCTCTCTCCTGACCACCAGGGGGCGACTCCTCTGGTTGTATAGAAGTCTATGCTTCATGTCTTAAAGCTGCATTCTCTCTCCTGACCACCAGGGGGCGACTCCTCTGGTTGTATAGAAGTCTATGCTAATAGAAGACCAGTGTGGCTCATTGATGGGGTTTTTAATTATTATCTTTTGTTATGCTATAGCTTAGAAGGCAGATATATATATATATATATATATATATATATATATATATATATATATATATATATATATATATATACGTGTGCGTGTATGTATCTATATACACAGAACTGGCTTTTTTTCCCCCCCAATTCCTCAATATCCCCCAGACGATTACACTGAGGTCCTATATTTTTGGATATGACATCATTCATAATTCATCCATCAACAGCACCTCTCATTTCCTGTCTGTCAGCCACACATTCCTCAGCCCCCCCCCCCCCCCCGTTGTCATCGTTCCCCTCCCATACGTCCGCCGTGTCGTCGCCGCCTCTCGCTACGTCTTCCTTCCTCTTGTTCGCCGCTCACCTTCCTCCTCCTCCTCCCCCTCCGCCGCTGTGATTTATAGAGTCGTTCAGGGCCCATTGATCGTCTATCGGGGGGAGGTGATCTGTCAAGAATACTCGGTTGCATTTGATGCCTCCGCCGGCTGATTAGCGACAGACGCCGACCATGAAGACGTCTTCTCATTGCACGCTGTCACTCACAAGTTTTTGTATAAAAAAAAAGTTTTGTCACAAAGGAGGGGGGGAAGGGGGGGAGGGGGGAGTATCGTCCTTCTACAGGATGTTTTATCTCTCGTTTCTTCTTCTTGTGTTGTTGCAGATTGCCGAGTGGGAGGAGCAGCAGCTTGATGAGCAGGTCAACTTCAGCAACTGCAAGATCGACCCCGCCCCCTTCCAGCTGGTGGAGCGCACGTCGCTGCATAAGGTCTGATTGCAAGTCCAGCTGTGTGTGTGTGTGTGTGTGTGTGTGTGTGTGTGTGTGTGTGTGTGTGTGTGTGTGTGTGTGTGTGTGTGTAATGTATAAGCATAAGAATATGTAAAAGGTCGTGTTTCAGTCCCACTAAGCTCCGAGATGTCGACGTGTTTGTGCTTCAGTCAACAAGTCTGGAGCGGCAGCGGGTCATCATCTTTAGGGAACGCCGCCACCGGGAGCGCCGGACCCGGTGGCGGCGTTCCCGGTGGCGTCTTTAATGACGGAGTGAAAGAGCAGCGAGAGGAGCTTCAGCTCTTTAATGCCTCTGTTGATTTAATTTACTCACTGCGGCATCCTGAAAGAGACTCCAACACACACACACACACACACACACATTATTGTGCCACCAGCTGTGGCAGCCCCCTGATGTCTCCCATTCATAATGCTACCTTCTCTCTCTCTCTCTCTCTCTCTCTCTCTGCGTGAACACTCTTAACATTTAAGAGGGATCCTGCACCAATCCATCTCTCCTCCACTGCACACTTCCAAAAGCCAATACCATGCACAACCTCCTCCAGCATATTAAACACTGGGGTGTGTGTGTGTGTGTGTGTGTGTGTGTGTGTGTGTGTGTGTGTGTGTGTGTGTGTGTGTGTGTGTGTGTGTGTGTGTGTGTGTGTGTGTGTGTGTGTGTGTGTGTGTGTGTGTGTGTGTGTGTGTGTGTGTGTGTGTGTGTGTGTGTGTGTGTGTGTGTGCTTTCTTGCTCGGCCTCTCTGGATCTGGCGTCCATTTATCTCATGCTGTTGTTGTTGTTGTTCTTCTTCTTCTTGGCATATGGGACAAAGTGTCTGCAGTCAGTGTTTTGGACATTTGTGGAAGTGGTCGTATATATTTTCAGAAAAGAGAAGAATGTTCACTAGATGTTTGGTCCTGGAAATGTGGTTTAAAGTCCTGGACCTCCATTGGTCAACATGTGTATGAACCCTGTTTATATAATAACTCAATATATCAGATCCCTGTCTCAGCCTACGGAGGACCAAGTGGTTGTGAAATGCCGTTTGCAGCACTTTTAATCGGTGAATTTCTTTTTAAATGGACATTGAAGGTGAAGGTGAAGCCTCTTCCTCCTCCGGGGAAACCCTTTGACGGATGACATCACCGCTCGCAGAGAAAATCACTTAACGGTGGTTTTCTGGGCACAGCTTCCGTTTTATTTTTGGATTAATTCTGGATTTGTTGAGCCCTCGCTCCGCTTGTTTTGAGATTAGATGAAACTCTGATGACACCACGGGGAGACGGGTCTCAGCAGCTGATACCGCCAGGCCGATGCCGCCGGGCCGATGCCGCCGGGCCGATGCCGCCGGGCCGATGCCGCCGGGCCGATGCCGCCGGGCCGATGCCTGCTCTGCATGGAAATGCATCATATTGATTTTATTTTTAAATTCCACTTTTATTTAGTACAAAAACAATGAATGTTGAATTGTGTGTCGTCCGTCCTCTGGAAGGACAACATTGAACCAAACGTGCTCAAAGTAACGTCTCCCGTGTAAATGATGACATTGACTTCACTCTATTATTAGATATTGGTCTGGACTTTGAAATTTTTTTTTTTCATAAGTCTTTAACATCTTTAACCTGCGTCTGACCCCCTTCATGAGCCAGCTGGCACGGGTTAATGTGGGGTCGGGTCCCATTAGTGGAGACTCCGATCTGCACGTAGAGCTTCACACACATCCTCGATAATATAATAATAATGATAATAATAAAAATAATAATAACTTTATTTACACAAAACCTTTTTAATAGAAAGCTCAACAAAAGCAAAAAAAACTACGGTCAACTTTGTGTGTGTGTGTGTGTGTGTGTGTGTGTGTCTCTGTGTGTCTCTGTGTGTGTGTGTCTCTGATTGTCATAGTTGTGTTCCCCTCTTGCAGACACACACCATCTTCTCCCTTCTGGGCCTCGACCACGCCTACGTCACCAGCATCGGGCGCCTCATCGGGGTGGTTTCCCTCAAAGAGGTGAGAGTCTCGTCTCGGGCGTTGGACTCTTTATGATGTGTGTTTTTATTCTTTCATTTTGCACGTTCATGTAATTTATCATTGCATATTCCTGGTTTTAATACCATGTGCATCGTGAACTTTGAACCATATCCTCGTGTTTTAAAGAAGTCGTGACTGTCATTTACACAAGCGGCAGATGTTCTGCTTTCATAATTGTGAAATCACTGTCAACAACATGAGGGCTGCTGCGCACACACACACACACGCACACAAAGACATTAAGGATTCCTCCTCCCTCTGCCTGTTATGCACTGTGACAGACTAAAGACTGCTTAATATTGCTGTCTATCTATTGTCTCTCTCTGCCCCCCCCCCTCCCCCCCCTCGCCTGCCTCACAAACAACTGAAGAAGAAAACAGCCTCTCTTTGTGAATTGGAAGTGGTGTGAGAGGATTGTTGCTAAGTGCGGCGCTGCTTGCCTCTCTCTGACATTTAGGTCTTTTTGTTGTGCGCTCCACCAGCAGACACAAAGGAAGCCCAGCTACCAGATACAGCCTCCTCCTTGTCTGTCACACGGACACTGTTACATCACGGCCTCCCTATGGGAGGATGTGTGTCATTATACTGCATTATTTCCACCATGCAGCATGCGGACTCTCTTCTTCTCAGTGCAGGTTCTGTAGCACTCAACCCAACTTACAGACGTGGCCCGACCAGAACAAAACACTCAATAATGGAGTATAGTAGTAGTAGTAGTAGGTAGACAGTAAGTAGACGGTAGGTAGGTGGTAGTAGGTAGTAGTAGGTAGATATAAGGTAGACAGTAGGTAGATAGAAGGTAGTAGTAGGTAGATAGTAGGTAGTAGTTGGTAGATAGAAGGTAGACAGTAGGTAGATAGTAGGTAGTAGTAGGTAGATAGAAGGTAGACAGTAGGTAGATAGTAGGTAGGTAGATATAAGGTAGACAGTAGGTAGATAGTAGGTAGGTAGATATAAGGTAGTAGTAGGTAGATAGAAGGTAGTAGTTGGTAGATAGAAGGTAGACAGTAGGTAGATAGTAGGTAGGTAGATAGAAGGTAGTAGTTGGTAGATAGAAGGTAGACAGTAGGTAGATAGTAGGTAGGTAGATATAAGGTAGACAGTAGGTAGATAGTAGGTAGGTAGATATAAGGTAGTAGTAGGTAGATAGAAGGTAGTAGTTGGTAGATAGAAGGTAGACAGTAGGTAGATAGTAGGTAGGTAGATAGAAGGTAGTAGTAGGTAGATAGTAGGTAGTAGTTGGTAGATAGAAGGTAGACAGTAGGTAGATAGTAGGTAGTAGTAGGTAGATATAAGGTAGACAGTAGGTAGATAGTAGGTAGGTAGATAGAAGGTAGTAGTAGGTAGATAGAAGGTAGACAGTAGGTAGATAGTAGGTAGGTAGATAGAAGGTAGACAGTAGGTAGATAGTAGGTAGTAGTAGGTAGATAGAAGGTAGACAGTAGGTAGATAGAAGGTAGTAGTAGGTAGATAGAAGGTAGACAGTAGGTAGATAGTAGGTAGGTAGATAGAAGGTAGATAAGTAGGTAGATATAGGTAGATAGTATGTATATATAGGTAGTAGTTGGTAGATATAGGTAGTAGTATGTATATATATATAGGTAGATAGTATGTATATATAGGTAGTAGTTGGTAGGTAGTAGTAAGGTACAATCATCGGATGCCCAGCATAGCCTCACAGCCTTGTCTTTTTTCTTTTTAAATTGCTATCAGAGGTATTTTCAGGACACTTTCAACAAATGATTTGAAATGAACAGAACACACAAAGTGTCCTTTAGTTTGACGGTCGTGTGTTTGGAGTTTCCTCTCGAGGAATTCAAACATCCTGTTTAAACAATGCCCCCAAAACACTTTTCTTTTTGTAACTTTGAATTCTGATTATTAATCATTCTAATTTCCGACCTTCCATAACTGATGCGCGTGTCTCAATCAAGGCTAACTCCTTGTTATCACATCTGCAAAAAAATTATAATAAATTGTTTTTTTACCTAAAGAAATCTCAGCCACTTTTGCAATAAATTGTCCATTTTCTTTTTGCACCTTTCCAAAAGGCAGCAGATCGACGTTCTTTCCTCTACTTTCACTTCTGCAGCTCGTATAGGAGGCGAGAGCCGGAGATTAATAAATGTGCAGCCCCCCCCCCCCTCCCCCCCCCCCCACCCCTCTACTCGTATTTCTGTGAAATGTTTCAGCAAACAGCAGCATAAGTCAAAGTCAGTCCGACCTCACTTTCCAGTGCACGCTGCCCTCTGACCAGGATCTGCTTCTGTTCCCTCTGATAGGTTTTCAGGAAAACAAAAAGAGGTTTCTAGTGTGTGTATGTGTATATATATATATATATATATATATATATATATATATATATATATATATATATATATATATATATATATATATATATATATATATATACATAGGTTACCCACCCCCGTCCTCCTGGGCTCCTCTTGGAAGGATGCATCATTTAATTTCTTTTTTTTCCCTCCTGTCGCCATCTTAATTAACATCTAAAAATCTTATTTTGAAAAGATCTCGTTAAGCTCCCATCATAATTACACGTTTTTACTTCTTTTTAACAAAGATGTCAGTTATTTTAAGCATCATTTCAAGTGTTGATTGTAATGTTGTTTTTATAACACACACAGATATGTGTGTGTATTCTTCCAGGCAACAAAACATAAAAACACAACTAAACATGACACCTGAAGGCACCTTTAACACGTTGAGAGTTCATGGCACTGGTTTTACTGGTCGTACTGGTCGTTAACCTGAGCTCCCTCTCCTCTTCCTCCCGTCCAGCTCCGTAAGGCCATCGAGGGCTCGGTGACGGTGAAGGGCGTGAAGGTGCGCCCCCCGCTGGCCAGCTTCCGGGACAGCGGCACCAGCAGCAGCGAGAACGAGGCCACGGAGCTCCACAAGCTGTGGGACCGCCACAAGAGCCTGTCGCTGCCCCGAGACCACACCCCCCCCGAGTCCGACGAGAAATCCCAGTGAGGGGAAAGAGGAGGAGGAGGAGGACCAGGTAGAGGAAGAGGAGGAGGAGGCGGCGTTTGAGATGTTCAATCTCCTAAAGCCACGAAAATGCTAGAAAATCCTCAGGGATCAATATTCTGGGAAGAGTCGTACCGCTAGCGTCTTCTGTAACTCCTCCTCTCTCTCCTCGTCTGCTCCTCTTTCCCATTTGCTCCGTGGACCCAACCAGTGCTCCCAGTGGAGTCTCGCACTGACCGAGCCAGACACTCCACAGGGGGGAGGACCCCACCCCGCCCTCCGTTCACCCTCGGGAACCCACAGCAGAGCGAATGTGGGTTCCGTTTTTGGGGCGAGACTTATGTTGGTGGAATCCAACGAGGGACCGGGGGATGGGTCGACATCTTTTTTTTAATTTGTATTAAAAAAAGGGATTGTTTTTTTTTAGCAGACTTTGTTTAGCTCGTGTATCTTTTGAGTTTCGCAGCTTCTGCAAAAGTCTTTTTTAACGAGTCTTCCACTTGAGAAAAGGTGACGAGGAAGGACGACGTGTGTGTGTGTGTGTGTGTGTGTGTGTGTGTGTGTGTGTGTGTGTGTGTGTGTGTGTGTGTGTGTGTGTGTGTGTGTGTGTGTGTGTGTGTGTGTGTGTGTGTGTGTGTGTGTGTGTGTGTGTGTGTGTGTGTGTGTGTGTGTGTGTGTGTGTGTGTGTGTGTGTGTGTGTGTGTGTGTGTGTGTGTGTGTGTGTGTGTGTGTGTGTGTGTGTGTGTGTGTGTGTGTGTGTGTGTGTGTGTGTGTGTGTGTGTGTGCGTGCGTGCGTGCGTGCGTGCGTGCGTGCGTGCGTGCGTGCGTGCGTGCGTGCGTGCGTGCGTGCGTGCGTGCGTGCGTGCGTGCGTGCGTGCGTGCGTGCGTGCGTGCGTGCGTGCGTGCGTGACATGAGAGAATGTGTGTGAGGAGGGAGGTAGCAACATTTCTTATACACTTTTTTTTTTTTATTGCCTTTGGAACACTTTTGTTTTACTAGTTTGAATCATTTTATTCTGACTAATCAGGTGGTCTGGGTTTACTGGAATTCGCCACGGAGCCATTTCTTTGTGTGTTACACAACACTGACGAGCACTGGACTACAGGGGGCCGGAGGCCTTTCCTGTTCCCATTATACCTCTTTCCCCCCAGTCTTCCCATCGCTTCTCTACCGAGTCCTTAATGGTCAGATTGTGAAATACAGTCTATGCAAGCAGACGTGCCTGTTGGCCCTTCAGATGGCATAATGTACACTCCCCTTGACCCTGTGTAGCCACGCCCCTTCAGATGGCATAACGTACACTCCCCTTCACCCTGTGTAGCCACGCCCCTTCAGATGATGTAACGTACACTCCCCTTCACCCTGTGTAGCCACGCCCCTTCAGATGATGTAACGTACACTCCCCTTCACCCTGTGTAGCCACGCCCCTTCAGATGGCATAACGTACACTCCCCTGCACGGCTGTGTAGCCACGCCCCTTCAAATGACATAACATACAGGAAAGCTCACGGGAAAGAAGACTCGTGGCGATGTACTCCTGGAGACAAGGTTTTCCTGCTTATCTAAATATAGCTGGTAATAACCCCCCCCCCCCCCCCTCCAATCTATATGATGTCATGGTCCAGCCAGATAACTATACGATGACAGCTTGATTGATGCAGAACAAAAAGCATGCTCAAACTGAAGCATGCTCCAGTAAACACACTAAAGTAGAAATCCATAACTGGGTGGACCAAACCTGTAGAAT
This sequence comes from Cottus gobio, assembly GCA_023566465.1. Lineage (NCBI taxonomy): Eukaryota > Metazoa > Chordata > Actinopteri > Perciformes > Cottidae > Cottus > Cottus gobio. The sequence goes on along the minus strand of CM042220.1, from coordinate 26,300,207 downwards.
AACCCTTATTAAAATGCACCTCGTCTTTACCCGCTATATATATATATATATATATATATATATACCTCTGAAATCATAACTAGCTTATCGCTCCGGCCACTCCGGCCCGGATGCGGCCGACCGAGCTGCAGCAGATGAATGATTAATGGCGCCGTTGGTTTCTGATTCAGCGAGCAAGTCTGACATGACAGATAATGTATAAGTACTGTGTATTTAATAATTCATGCGGACCCATAATGCCGGAGGCTCGTCAGCGCGCTCTCTGCATTGATTTGTTTTCCTCCTCCGTCTTTTCCACTACTGACCGACGTCCTTTCAGGCGCACTCCTTTTTAAATAGAAAAACACTCTTTTTATTTAAGTTTTTTGGGGCGACCGGGCTCTCCACGTCTACCTGCAGAGCCTGCTCTGCTCTTTGGATGCCTTAAATCCACTCGCACACGGCGCATCGCATGGGCTTTTATTTTACCACAGGAAGTAGAATACAACCGTGGAACAGCACGGCTTTGCATGCCAGGGTGCATGTGAGGGCTTTGTTTTTATGTATATATATATAGATATGATCAAAATGTACCAAAAACAAAAGCTTGACAGAAATGAATGGTGAATGTTGTCTGCCATCTCGTGCCTGTGTGTTTTATGTATTTACAATATCTCATTTTATACTTCAACATTATTTGGCTTATCGGCGTCTTCCATTCGCCCGTCGAGCTTTATCTTTTATCTTTATCTTGATTTTTGAACTTGAGATTGGGTTATGCTCAGATTAATATATTTAACATCACTCCTGTAATGTAACAAGAATCATAATTTAACGTCTTAACCCATCTTAAATTGTTGACTGTTCTCTTTTTGAAAGAGATGTTGTGTGGTAGGGGGTTAATGATATTTGTCAAATTATTTTTCACATTTGATGATTGTACGTTTTTTTTTTTATCTGTTGACATGCTGTCGGAAATTATATGTAAAGTGCAAATAACACTAATAGGGGGGAGGGACCTTGCAATGGATGGGGGGCAGCATGGGGGGGTCTGGTGACACGTTCAATCCACAAGTGCCTTCTTCTTCTTCTTCTTCTTCTTCTTCTTCTTCTTCTTCTTCTTCTTCTTCTTCTTCTTCTTCTTCTTCTTCTTCTTCTTCTTCTTCTTCTTCTTCTTCTTCTTCTTCTTCTTCTTCTTCTTCTTCTTCTTCTTCTTCTGACGAGGCATTCATGTCAGCGGGGTGGATGATGTGTCACCATGACAACCTGTCATTGTCGTCCCCCCCCCACCTGATCTGCTGTGTTTTTCATTGATTTTATTTTAATTTTTGTTTTCATTTCTCCTCCTCTGCAGACGTGGGCCGAGGCGGACCATATTTATTAGTCTGTATTAATCAAAGTAGAAGTTGTACATAATGATGTGTTTTTGTTTTTCTATTCTTTTTATGGATGATCCACTTGTAGGTAATCGATTTGTGCAATAACTGTTGTTCATCTCACTTTGTAACCCTTTTAATCGATGACGTTGAATGCAAGATAACCTTATTTTTGTAAAGAAACCTGAAAAGTGTCAAAAGACGTCTGTGGAGGACTGGAGGGATATTTGGGGGGGGGGGGGGGGGTGAAGATATTTAAAGTTAAACACTGTTGGCACCCGGAGGTGCTGCTCCCCGTCTGGTGTGGGAGGAGCCTCTGGGTCCTCCAGCACTGACCCCGGGTCAGTTGTATCTTCCTCTGCTTCAGTCTGAGGGGCTCCGATAAGACCAGACCCCCCCCCCCCCCCGTTATCTTTCTACTCCCCTACACCTCCACTACAGCAAAAAACCCCGAGGGCCGAACCAGACTGAGCTGAACAAAATCCAGAGCTATTTTTCACACAGGAAAAAAAAAGATATATATAATAAAATGAACCATTGTTTTGTATATCAGGGATGAATAAATGCGATTTTAACAGTGACTTTGTTGGAGATGACTTTCTGTTCCGTGTCCCGGGGGTTTCCCTGCAGCTGTCGGCCCTCAGCAGCTGCAAAGCACCTGAGAGGTGTTTGTGTTCCTGTGGTTCTCCCAGCGGGACTCGAACGCACAACACCACGATGTTCAGATGAGGCCATCAGGGCCCTCTTCATGGCACCGGGGGGACGAAACTACATAAAAATATGAATTTATACCTAATATCTTAATTAAATCAACCCCAGGCTTCAAATGCTTGTTTCCTCTGTACGAGCACTGATGCGTCTATTGTAACGAAACATGGAACATTTGATATTAAACATTTATTTACATGTATCTACCATTTTATTCATATATTCCACTGCTTTGTGAACCTGAGACCTTTGGTAAACAACAACAGTTCCACATGAGTAAAGTTATGTTTCACAAGAGATTTTAAGAATTTCAAAAATCGAGCTTCAATGTTTCAGCTTTAGGGCCATGTTATATATGTAGATATATATGTTATCTCTTTATACTTGTGCCTTCGGACAATGGTGCATTATTTTTAATGTAAATACCACATTTTTATGTAAATACCACATTTTATGCAACAAATATTTATACTTGTACTCACATCCAATTATGAGCCAGGGATATGAACAAACAATGTTCTGTGTCTCAGTGTAGCATCGTGTAGCATCGTGTAGCATTGTGTAGCATCATGTAGCATTGTGTAGCATCATGTAGCATCATGCAGCATCGTGTAGCATCATGTAGCATCATGTAGCATCATGCAGCATCGTGTAGCATCGTGTAGCATCATGTAGCATCATGTAGCATTGTGTAGCATCATGTAGCATCGTGTTTCATCATGTAGCATCATGTAGCATCATGCAGCATCATGTAGCATCGTGTAGCATCGTGTAGCATCGACTCCGCAAAGGCTAAGAAACGTGAGGGCGGGTCAACATAAGTTGTTGTGTTATTGGATGAGGACAACAGAAGTAAATATGTTGTTATTCATGCATGCAGGTGTTATTGTTGTCATTGTGTGGAGGAGATGAGGGGCGACAGGCATGCGATCTGGTTGTGCGTCACGTCGGTGCAATTACCGTCATTGTCATCATCAGTCTGAGTGTTTGTTTCTGAGCAGGAACTCAGATCTGATGAGTGGGTCACATGACCTCATGGGGTTCAAACGCTTCTGACGGACTCGGATCATTAAAAACAAATCATGAATTTAAAAACTTATATTTATTGCATGTCTGAGAACATCACAGATCCTCATGTTTGACACTACATGCATAGTAACTTGCTGTAAAAATATTTATTATTATACAAGATGAATATGAAAAACGGCATTGTTACCATAAAAAATGATCAAACAAGCACATTCAGATGGTTTTTAATAGGAAAGAAATATTAAAGGTACTCGATATCTGACGGCCCACACATCTGATCCATAAGGAGACTGCATATGAAGGTCTTTATTACGCAAACAAAAAAAAATATTTTGAGAGCAAATTTCTTGTTTGTATGTAAATGATTTGTTAGTTTTTCTTACGAAACTATAATTTTTGGCTGCAAATCAAAAATATTTGCTCTCAAAAAAGAATATTGGTCTAAAAAAACGAAGTTTGAGTTGAGTTTGGACGTAGTGGGCGGGGCTTGCATTGCTCTTTTGAGAGCAACTTTTTTTTAATTTATTTTTGCAGCCGAAAATTATAGTTTCATAAGAATAACCAACAAAGAAATGTATTTACAAACAAGAAATTTGCTCTGAAAAATATTTTTTGGGGTTTGCCTAATAAAGACACTACTTTCATAACAGAGGGAGGAGTCATTCATGCTCACCCTGGACCAAAGTGTGCAGAACAGATGTTCAGAATCTCGTTATACACAGATCAGAAATCATAATTCTACAGATGATATTTGCCGTGAGGCCGCGGGGTCAAAGGTGAGCTTCACTGCTGTGGGTGGGGACTCCCGGGGGCTCGAGTCCGCCCGGCGCCGCTTTCCGGCGGATGCTCACCAGCAGGGTGCCGTCGGGGTTCAGGGTCCCGCTGACCGACAGCGGGTCCATGTCCTCCGGAAACAGGGACTTGTGGGTAAACGTGTCGCTGACGCTTCCGTCATCCAGAACCTGAAGGACAGAGGAGGGCGTCAGGGAGAGGTGTGGAGACCCGGAACAACAATGACAACAACAACAACAACAACGACAACAACAACAAACAAACGGGCGGGAAAGAAGGAAAGATGGTGAAGAGAAAAGGTCATCGACAGCACTGGAGGAGGATGAGAGAAGAGGTGAGAGAAGAGGGCGAGAGAAGAGGGCGTGAGATAGGAGGGTGAGAGAGGAGGGTGAGAGAAGAGGGTGAGATAGGAGGGTGAGAGAGGAGGGTGAGAGAAGAGGGTGAGAGAGGAGGGCGAGAGAGGAGGTTGAGAGAGGAGGGTGAGAGAAGAGGGTGAGAGAGGAGGGTGAGAGAGGATGGCGAGAGAAGAGGGTGAGAGAGGAGGGCGAGAGAGGAGGTTGAGAGAGGAGGGTGAGAGAGGAGGGTGAGAGAGGATGGCGAGAGAAGAGGGTGAGAGAGGAGGGAGACATGGACATGGGTGCACACACAAACACACACACACACACACACAGAGAGAGAGAGAACGAGACCAGAAGACAATGTGTGTGTTTTATTGTCTTCTGCAGGAGCAAATAAATGCTGGAAAAATCATCAAATGAGTCGACTTCTTCCTGCCCTATTCACATCTGTTACACAAGTAACTGTTACTTGGTTATGTCTTTTGAGCTGACTGCATTACATTTTATCTTCCTTTGAGCTGACTTTGCATTCAACCTTCTCCAAAACTGTACAGTAAAATATCATGACAATATACATGGACATAGCAGAGGTCCTCGTGAACAATAATCCATTGGAAATTCAATTTACTCTTTTAAGGTTCTTCTTTTATAGCCGTTTGAATGTCTCCGTACTCACTTGACCACAGTGGAAACTTGGGCTGTCACTGGCGTTCAAAGCCAAGAGAAGGACCTGGTACCGGCGTTTGTTAACGGATTGTTAGCGGATGGACTTTTAATTATCAAGTGAACAGCATCTGGTGAGTGAACTGCTCTTTGTGTTTTTACATCTGAAGTCGTATTTAACCATAAACTAGCTACTAGCTGCGCCGCCGTAGCTACTAGCTGCTGCCGCCGTAGCTACTAGCTGCGCCGCTGTAGCTACTAGCTGCTGCCGCTGTAGCTACTAGCTGCTGCCGCCGTAGCTACTAGCTGCTGCCGCTGTAGCTACTAGCTGCTGCCGCCGTAGCTACTAGCTGCTGCCGCCGTAGCTACTAGCTGCTGCCGCTGTAGCTACTAGCTGCGCCGCCGTAGCTACTAGCTGCTGCCGCCGTAGCTACTAGCTGCTGCCGCCGTAGCTACTAGCTGCTGCCGCCGTAGCTACTAGCTGCTGCCGCCGTAGCTACTAGCTGCTGCCGCCGTAGCTACTAGCTGCTGCCGCTGTAGCTACTAGCTGCTGCCGCCGTAGCTACTAGCTGCGCCGCTGTAGCTACTAGCTGCTGCCGCCGTAGCTACTAGCTGCTGCCGCCGTAGCTACTAGCTGCTGCCGCCGTAGCTACTAGCTGCGCCGCTGTAGCTACTAGCTGCTGCCGCCGTAGCTACTAGCTGCTGCCGCCGTAGCTACTAGCTGCTGCCGCCGTAGCTACTAGCTGCTGCCGCCGTAGCTACTAGCTGCTGCCGCCGTAGCTACTAGCTGCTGCCGCCGTAGCTACTAGCTGCTGCCGCCGTAGCTACTAGCTGCTGCCGCCGTAGCTACTAGCTGCTGCCGCCGTAGCTACTAGCTGCTGCCGCCGTAGCTACTAGCTGCTGCCGCCGTAGCTACTAGCTGCTGCCGCCGTAGCTACTAGCTGCTGCCGCCGTAGCTACTAGCTGCGCCGCTGTAGCTACTAGCTGCTGCCGCCGTAGCTACTAGCTGCGCCGCTGTAGCCTCCTGCTGGTTGGCGCCGTGTCCGTACGTTTGTGTTTTTACATCTGCAGTGTATTTAATCATAAAGCCGCTGTGGCTCCTGCTGCTGCTCCTGCCCGCGTCGAGCCGGGGTCTGGTCCGCTACCTTCGGTGGTTGTTGGGGAGCTAACTAGCTAGCTCTAACTAACTTGGTGTGTTTCCCCGCACTTACGTGCAGTGAAGGATTTCAAAGTAAAGGTCTGGGTGCTTCTCTGCACTTGGCAGCGTTTGTTCTGGAGGACAGTTTGATCCTAAATACCTCAGATTCAACACATTGTGTCACAAACACGTCGCCAGATGTGATGTTTTATTGTTTTTTACTGAGGTACTACACAACTTCACGAGTGTCTCTCTCCGTCGCTGTCCGGCTGCTTTCCTTCACTTTGTGTTGTTTCATTTGTTTCTTTTCCTTTTTTTACGTCGCGATGCTTTAAAAGTGTTGTGCAGACACGAACAACACATATTTATATTGTGGCTCGTGCTCTTGAGTGTGCGGTGTTTTACAGTTGTGTAGCACCCTGAAATATTACTTACTGATTTAATATAACTGTGTTAATTTCTTATCATTTACTTTAAATGTCCGTTTAAGTTAATTCATGTGTTGTTGTTCTAATGATTGATAGCGTTGATCACCTGTGCACATACGAACTGTGAATGGAGGAAAGTGCTTGTTGAGGAGTGTGAAGGAGACACGCAGGCTGTAGACAAAACGTATGATTGTTGTTAACCGGGAATTTGTTAAATAAACTGGAGTAATTGACATTTAATAACTAAAGACTTACGGAAGAGGAAAAGTATAAAGTCCCATTTACCAGGAAGCGTTTTTTTGAACGGCGGCTATAGTTTACACCACTGCGCCCCCTAAAACTCCCTTAAGTGAGCCTAGGGTATTATATGCAAAATAATAATAAGGTTAATAATGTATGTGAGCAATTTATAAGAGCTAATATAACTAGTCCCTCTCTGTAGCAATATAATATATTATATTAATATATATATATATTAAAATAAAACATATAACGTATAAATATATATTTATATACATAATAATATAATATGTATGACCTCAGCACAAAAAAACAGAACTAATTAAAAAAACAAAAAAAATCCGGTCTAACACGGTATGTGTAGCCCCTTACGAGTGAGCTGTAGAGTTTTTACGTAAGCTTTCATTTGAGAATCCAGGTAGTTTGACGTAGGTGTACCGAGTATGAAGTTCCATACAACGTGTAATTCATTGAGTTACACATCCGATTTACCCGGATGTGTTTTCCTGCTGAATTTCGAGTCCGAACGGCGGCTTGGTCACGTGACCCAACGTGACCGTTTAGACGTGCTTGTTGCCAGATTCCTTCTTTAAATAATAACAGATTACTTTGAGGACAGATTTACAGTCTACAGTTTGTCTTTTTTGTCTATTCCATCTTGTACCATAATTTACTAAAAAAACACAACTCAACTAAAATATAACTTTGGACACTTAAATCATTGTCTAACGCGGTGGTTTCATGGGTAGGGCGCCTGACATGCGGGAGACCCGGGTTCGCGACCTGGGTGTAACAGTACATGCGCATTGGAGATGCACTTTGTACATGCATATGTACACTACCATATAGGAATGGTAGTTCGGCTTCAGCGTTACAGGAAGCCCCGACGGTTCGTACATGTACGCCAGCTTGGATACCTGGAACCTCCACATGGACGCCGACGTAAATACCCTAGGCTCTGAGGGAGGGTCATAATAGGGGGCGCAGGCGCGTGCACTATGCCAAGCATCGGGTTAGACATTTTAAATTTTTTGTAATGTACAATTTGTAATGTACAATTTTACAAATAACTATAATATTATATATAATACAATATTGTTATCATATATGTATTATATTATATATATATAGTTATATTCTGGTTAAAAATAACCAGAACGGTAAAGAACAAAGCAAAAAACTTTTGCACTGTACAAAACTTATAATAGCCATATTGTTGTGTGTTACCAACGTAATTTACCAATGTAAATATTTCATTTATGTTTTTCTATTAATTATTTTTTTTAAATGTATTTCACTTTATCTCTTTCTTTTTTTGATTTTTTTAATCTATATTCAGGCATTCTAAATCTTCCACATTGGACCAACCTGATATGCACAATAGGGCTGCAACAACGAATCGATAAAGTCGATAAAATTATATTATTAAAAACGTTGGCAACGAATTCCATTATCGATCCGTTGTGTCGCGCGATTATTACGCCACTCAATAAGTCACGGAGATGTTTGAGTATGAAAAGAAAAGTTGAGGTGAGCGCGGAGCAGAGCGGAGGTCGAGGAGAGACCAGCTGAGACCGTAACGTTGACTGAAACACATCGTGGAGGTCGAGGAGAGACCAGCTGAGACCGTAACGTTGACTGAAACACATCGTGGAGGTCGAGGAGAGACCAGCTGAGACCGTAACGTTGACTGAAACACATCGTGGAGGTCGAGGAGAGACCAGCTGAGACCATAACGTTGACTGAAACACATCGTGGAGGTCGAGGAGAGACCAGCTGAGACCGTAACGTTGACTGAAACACATCGTGGAGGTCGAGGAGAGACCAGCTGAGACCGTAACGTTGACTGAAACACATCGTGGAGGTCGAGGAGAGACCATCTGAGACCGTAACGTTGACTGAAACACATCGTGGAGGTCGAGGAGAGACCAGCTGAGACCGTAACGTTGACTGAAACACATCGTGGAGGTCGAGGAGAGACCAGCTGAGACCGTAACGTTGACTGAAACACATCGTGGAGGTCGAGGAGAGACCAGCTGAGACCGTAACGGTGACTGAAACACATCGTGGAGGTCGAGGAGAGACCAGCTGAGACCGTAACGTTGACTGAAACACATCGTGGAGGTCGAGGAGAGACCAGCTGAGACCGTAACGTTGACTGAAACACATCGTGGAGGTCGAGGAGAGACCAGCTGAGACCGTAACGTTGACTGAAACACATCGCGGAGGAAGGCCGTTCAACAGGCAGCTAGTAGAGCACTTCCGGTTGAGGCTCCGGTGCTGCGGCTAGTCGGCAGGTTGTGTTCCGTTTTGAAGTGAAGACGTAACGTCCCTCCAGCAGCTTTCTGCTGTTTACTCGTTATTAGCTTGACAAGTTAGCGTTAGCTCGTAAGAACAATGTGTCTGAACAAAGGGAGAGAGAGAGAGAGAGTGTGTGTGTGCGCGTCTGTGAGTGTGTGCGTCTGTGAGTGTGTGTGTGTCTGTGAGTGTGTGCGTCTGTGAGTGTGTGTGTGTTTGTATGTGTGTGCGTCTGTGAGTGTGTGTGTGTTTGTATGTGTGTGTGTCTGTGAGTGGCGTGCGTCTGTGCGTGTATGAGTGTGCGTCTGTGAGAGTTTGAGTGTGTGTATCTGAATGTAGTGTAGAGAACCAGTTCTGACGTTCAAACAAATCCTGTTAAGTTTTCTGATTAGTATTTTTCTGTATTTTTTATAAGTTATTTATTGTTCTGACAGCTCAGGTTCCTTTAAACAAAATGTTGTGCAAAATGTTTTGTGCACTTTATTTAATAAAAGCCTATGTATTTGGCAGATATAAAGCATACATGTGTATGTTTGTGTTAGTCCATTATTATTTATTATTATTATTACTTTAACAGCTCAGGGATGTTCAAGGAGCAACCTGTTTGTGCACTTTCTGAAGATTTTTGCACTGTCAGTTCTGTTTTTGAATAAAGGGTTGGAAAGTAATGCTTTTTTGTTTTTTATCCGATTAATCGTAAAAATAATCGACAGATTAATCGATTATTAAAATAATCGTTAGTTGCAGCCCTAATGCACGCACGCACACACACACACACCTTCTCTGCGTGGATGACCACATGGTGGTTGTAGGCCATCACCACGACGTCATGCGGCTCAAACTGGCCGACGTCCGCTGACATGCTGTACGTGTCTCCCTGGCATCGAACGCCGCCTCCCGTGCCGCTCTGCCTGCCGGCCACAGCGCCGCCTACAGGAGCTGAGGAGAAACGACACGGTTCAGCTTGAAGGATACAGAAGTGTCTGGATGAAAAGTGTAAGAACTATGAATGAAAGCATGAGTTTTATTGTGTTACATTTACAATGTACAACTTTTGATATCATTATTCATAAAGGACTTCCCTTACCAGCGTGTCCGTAGGAGGACCTGCTCTGCCGGCTGAAGGGGGTCAAACCGCCGGCTCCCCCGGGGCTCTCCTCTCCAAACAGACCGGAGCGATCGGCGGAGTCCAGAAACGGCTCGAACAGCGGATCCAGGGAATCGGACGACCGGCCCAGCGAGCCCTCCGAGCGAAAGGAGCTGGAGGTGCTGAAGCGGGACGAGGAGCGGTAGCACGAGGAGGACCGGCGGCTGGAAGAGGTCTGGGACGCCATGACAGAGGGTCTGCTCAGTCCAACAACAGAAACAACAACAACAAACAAAGAAACGTCTCCACAAGAAGCTATGAAGCTCTCGCTGTCCAGGGGGCTTTGTTGTGGGTTTTTATAAAGGCCCTGGTGCATTGTGGGTCAGTAGAGCACCGCCTGGGCCCCGTAGTGTTCTCTCTTTAGCCATAAATGGCAGTGCGTCCACCCGCTGGTGCCAGGAATGTAACGGACAAACTGATAGCGAGCGGAGACCCCTTCTCCTTCAGGCGCACAGCGGAGATAAGGCTGAACGGGAGGCCCCGGGGCCCGGAATAGAGCGGGCTGCAAAAGGTCGAGCTTTACAACCGGGGACACTTTATTAATAATGCAAGAGGAAGAAACAAAAAGCCATTTATACGTTTTTGTGCGACCCCCCCGCTGATGGAAAAACCGAACAAGTTCGAGGCCAAAATGGGCAAAACGTTTTTTATTCTGACGAAAGCTGAAGTGAAAACGGCCCCGAATGACCTTTGACCTCCACGACCCTCTTTTAGAGCGTTTAATAGAAGTGACATTTGGCACGGTGGTCCACCAAGCAGCGGATATTAATACTTTTATTGTGTGTGTGTGTGTGTGTGTGTGTGTGTGTGTGTGTGTGTGTGTGTGTGTGTGTGTGTGTGTGTGTGTGTGTGTGTGTGTGTGTGTGTGTGTGTGTGTGTGTGTGTGTGCGCGTGCCCTTCAGCCTCGAGTCCGAGCAGCGAGCCACAAAGTGAAACAATCCAGTAAACACTGGTGCATCACTTGCATCTGTCCTTGTGTATAATATTATGCATTAATAAATCCTTCTTTTTTTTCACAACATAGTTTAAAAATATCTTCACCTGGAAGATGAACCTCATCGAGGAACATTTAGTTTACACAAGCTGGGCGGTCCAGGATGTGAACCCCTGATGGTCACACACATCACGGGCTCGATATCTCCATCCCCTCCCCGACCGACCAAAGAGATCACAGAGCTCCCAGAGGACCGATGATGTCACGGAAAAAAATGAAATACTGCTGCAGGAGCGCTAGGAGAGACGTTGTGTGCTGACCTTTGACCTTGTGATAACTTAATAATGATGATGATGTCGTCGTGTCAGGGAGCTAATTGCTTCATGGTGTGTGTGTGTGTGTGTGTGTGTGTGCACCCATGTCCACTATGGTGTTAAAGGAGGTGTTCATTATCTAATCATTAAACTGCATTAATGGAGCGCTCCTCAATTCTCTGCTGGAAACAACCTGCATGTATTGTTTTTATTTTTATTTCTAATTTACATATTTGTACATACTTGAAGGAGTTATAACTCATAATTTGTATTGTGCTACCTTGTGTTGTAAATGACAAATAAATGACATCGAAAAATGTTGTTTTTTTGTTGCAAATAACAATATTTTATTAACTTAAAATCATATCAGATGCAGCAAACAGAGATTGTTTTTCAAATCCGAGGTGGCAATATTCAAATGATTATACATTCAGCCAAAAGAGGAAGAAAAGTATTAAAAAGAGAGAAAAAAAAGTCAGGATTGAGATTTCAGAGGGTGTGTGTGTGTGTGTGTGTGTGTGTGTGTGTGTGCGTGTGCGTGTGTGTGTGCGTGTGCGTGTGTGTGTGTGTGTGTGTGTGTGTGTGTGTGTGTGTGACTGATGCTGATGGATGGGACAGTACATTCGTTTCTCTTACCCATAGTTCATAGTGTCGGTGTGTATGGGGGGGGGGGGGAAGAGAGGAATCAAAGACTGACAGGAGAGAGATCCGCATCCTGTTCAGACGGGTTTATAATCGCGGGCTAATTGAGGGGCTACGGGGGGGGGGGGGGGCTACAGGACAGAGACAGAAGGATGGAGAAGGGAAGACATTCATCAGGCTGTCTGTGTGTGTATGCGTGTGCGTGTGTGTGTGTAGATTTGGGGTTACAGGGTGGAGACTGGAGGAAATAATGTGGTCATCAGAAGTACAACAATAAAAAATAAAAACACACACACATGTCGAGGTGAGCTGGACAACCAAGGTGCCCGTCCTCTCACTGCTCGGGGGGAGAGGGGGGACGAGGACACTCAGAGAGACAATGCACTGTGGTGGGGGGCGGGGGCGGGGGGGTGAAACACTGTCGTCACCAAAACGCACAAAAAGCGAAAAGGCCCGCTGTACCCTCCAGGATGGGCGTGGCCTACGGGATGGGCGTGGCCTCTGCCGACCAGATCTTTTAGAAAGACTGCTGACATCTGCTCATTTAAAAAAAAATCAAAAAAGAAATGGCCTGAGTGACATCATGGAGGTGATGAAGATGGAGCTGATGATGATGGTGGTGGTGGTGATGATGGTGGTAGTGGTGATGATGATGATGGTGGTAGTGGTGATGGTTGTGATGATGAAGATGATGATGGAGGTGATGATGATGGTGGTGATGATGATGATGGTGGGACCACCTGGGAGGTCCGAGGTGACGGTCCAACCCCCTGACCGGGACTCCTCTAGGTTTCAGTTCAGAAGTCTGACGTCATCCGTCAAAAATATCTTTTCCAGATTTAATGTCTTCTTTAATTCTTTAAGAGTTCAACCTCCAACGAGAGCTCAGACTGTTTAAAGGGAATCGCTGCATCGGAGGGAGTTTGGGAATGAATGGTGCAAGCTCAAGGAGCCTGCTGACATCGTACAATACACACACACACACACACACACACACACACACGCACACACACACACACACACGCACACACACAAGGACTCGCACATTGAGGCTTTTCTAAACAGTCAAACATTGAAAGATGGATGTGGGGACTGAATCTGTGCTTTCATTATTTGTAGAAAATAACTACACACACACACGGAGGAGGAGGAGAGCCAGGTGGTGTTATGGGTGATGCTCTGGTCCAATGGGGTTTTCCTGAGTTGTATGAATGACGTCCCTCTGGGAGAACCTCACAGGCCCGATGCCTGATGGAGGTTCTTCATGTGTCACATCAACATTTTGCAAATGTCATTAAAAAAAAAAGATTAACAAAAGAAGGGAAAGTATTAATAATAAAAATCAGGAGTTAATATGAGAGGACCTGACCAATGCAATAACCGTATCACAGTTTCCTCTTTTGAAATAAAAACTTGTTTGTTCACATTTGTATTGTTATTTTTTTTTTTTTTTTTTTTTTTTTTTATCCCAGTAAACTATATCACACAGTGATAACGAAGAAAAGGAGAAATCTACAGCCACATTAGCTTCGTGCAAAATAACACAGACACCGGCAGCCGCGGAGGCGGAGAGATCAAAGCAAGACGACGCATACAAAAATATAGAAAACTCTTCCGGAGCTCTCGGCTCCTCGCGGGGACACTCCTCCGTCTCCTCCCGCCTTCGGCCGATCGCCTGTCGCCAACTCGGCCCGTGTTGGTTGTTGTTGTTGTTGTTTATCCAAGACAACCAACAGGGATCCTCAGCCCTTCACAGCTGATCGTTATGGCGGAGTAATGTCAACATGTCTGAGTGATAGAAAACTAGTACAATAAAAGCATATCGTTTCTGTTATATCATTTGTGACAAATCTGTTTCTTTTATAAACGTCGTTATTTTAAAATACATACTATGTCCCGTCACTGAAGACATTCCAGCATTCGCTCATAATTGGTAGTGACAGGTTTAGTTTGGCATACTCAGCAAGCCATGCCAGAAGGATGCGATGTTGTCTCTAGCAAGGGGGGGGGTCAACCAACCCTCACTGGGGGAGGGGGAGGGGGGGTATACAGAACAGCTGAGACTGCAAACCGTGCACCTCAGCCCGTCGACTTGCAACACACATGCAGAGATAAGTTGAGTTTTGGACGTTTCTTTTTTTTCATTTTTTTTACAGTCGCTCCACCAGAGGGGGGGGGGCATGGGGGGAGGGGGGGCACCGCGTCCTGCCTGCGTCCGTCCCGCCGCTGTCCAGGTGTCACGCCGGTAAAAAAAGATTGTTTGGACGCCTTCAAAGAAAATAGAGTCGATACATCGAATGGAGGACGAAGCGGTCACGAGGTGGAGAGGAAGAGGAGGAGGAGTATAAGGCAGAGACGGATGAAGAGTTCAGTCAGATGGAGGAGGGGGGGCGGGGGGGGGGCATGCGGCAGTTCAACCTCTTCAGACGCCGTGGAGGAGGAGGGGGGGATGCAAAACAACTAAAACAACAAAGAGGGATCAAACACTGCTGTTCGGCTCTCCTGCCCGCTCCTCCTCCTCCTCCTCTTCCTCCTCCTCGTCCAGAGACACAACCCCGGAGGAGGCCACGTCGGAGACCCTCCTGCGCGGGTCGTAGGCGGGCGGGTACTCCGCCCCGGTGCCCTCCCCCTCCGCCTGGCACCGGCCGCCCCCGTAGTCCTTGCAGGGGGCGTCGTCGTCCTCGCCGGGTGACAGGTAGGTGTCGGAGTACGACGTGGAGAAGCACGGAGAGTCCTGCCCCCCGCAGGGCCTGATGCCCAGGCCGCCGCCGCCGCCGCCGCCGCCCAGGCTGTGGAAGCCGCAGTCCCCGCCCCCTCCTCCGCCTGGCCCGCACTGCCCCGCCCTCTGGAGGCGGGCCAGCAGTAGCTCCTCCCCCCCCTGCAGCGCCGCCAGGATCTTGGCGGCCAGCTCGGCCACGTTGCTGTAGGAGTGGGTCCCGCGGGGGCCGCCCAGGTCGCGCAGAAGCGGGTGCTGCTCGTCCAGGCTGCAGAGGCTGGAGCACAGGGTGTCCGGGGAGCCCGCCGTGGGGGACGGCTCCCCGCTGCCTCCCTCTCCTCCCTCTCCTCCCTCTCCTCCCCCTCCTCCTCCACCGCCTCCTCCTCCCCCCTCGCAGCAGGGCCCTCGCAGGCCCAGGTGATGGCAGAGCTGGCTGTGGATCAGGTCCTTCAGGTAGGGCGGATACGACGACACATCTGGAGGGAATCAAACACACGAGACCATGAAGTCCTGAAGGAAGAAGAACAACCACAAGAGAGGAAGTACAAGAGGAAACAATATATACACGATGTATCGATAATAGCAAACAATCATATAGACGTAAACAATGCAGGATTAAAAAAGATATTTATAAATATCCATCAACACATTTGTTCGGCTTCAGAAATGTGCTTGGCTGAATAAAATATTTTTTCAAGTTCAGGAAAAATACAAAAATACAAATGTGGTGACGGTCGTGCTCAGAAAGCTGCTGCAAAAAACAAAATGTGTATCAGATAAAGTTATGCTTTTTGATTTGAACTGGAATAACGAGGCCTCGGTCAGAAGAGAGGAGCCACATGAAGAATGTTATTAACTGCAGTTCAGCTTATTGCTTCAGTGCAATCAAGATGAAAGCTCTGGTACACACACACACACACACACACACACTGTGTGTATTTATAACCCTCACACAACATCCTAACACAGACTATGTCTCCGCAGGAGAGGAAATTATATTAAAGTTGCAGGAGGGATATCAAATTGCACCGAGGAACAAGAAAAAAAAGAAGAAATGTTGGGAGAAGATGAAAACTAGGGCACTGGGACAATGAAAGAGAGAGGGAGGGAGAGAGAGAGAGAGAGAGAGAGAGAGAGAGAGAGAGAGAGAGAGGGAGAGAGAGAGGGAGAGAGAGGGTGAGAGAGAGGGAGAGAGAGAGAGAGAGGGGGAGAGAGAGGGAGGGAGGGAGAGACAATATGAAGGAAATAAATGGGATTTTAGCTTCACCACGGCCATTGTGGTGTAGAGGTGTGTGTGTGTGTGTGTGTGTGTGTGTGTGTGTGTGTGTGTACCTGTGCTCTGTGTGGTGGGCTCGTTGGCAGGCAGAAAGTCCTCGTCGTATGAGTCATCGTTGGACTCGTCGCCGTCCACAGACGACCAGGCCCTCAGCTTCGCCTCGGCGATGGCGAACTGCTCGGCCACACCTGCACACACACACACACACACACACACACACACACACACATAAATATATACACACACATTAGCGTGGCTGGCATGGTAACAAGGAGGCGAGTGTTTCTGTTTTGTTGCATAAACACAATCAGCAGGAAGCGTTGCATGAGTGTGAACATGTGACATTAAGGCCTCAGAGAATTTACGGTTACCGACTGTTTTTATCGGTCCGGTCCCACTTAAATATTCGCGAGGAGAGAAGCTGCCCCTCTCTGTACAAACAGCTGAGAACACACACGGCTGGATCAATACAGGGAGGACATGACACGCTCCACTGAGATGAATTGGACTAATGCAGAGATATATTCAGGGTTTATCTCCCACTGAGCCCTGCATGTAAAACTATTGAGGCGTAATACGTCAACAATGTGTTACAAACACTGAGAAACAAGGTGTGTGTGTGTGTGTGTGTGTGTGTGTGTGTGTGTGTGTGTGTGTGTGTGTGTGTGTGTGTGTGTGTGTGTGTGGCTGGGGTGACTCAGCATGTGCCAGAACCAATAAGGTCCAAGTGACCAATCAGGGGCCGGCCAATCAGAAGGTAAGACACTCTCTCTCTCTCTTTTTCTCTGTGTGCTCGTCCTCTTTCACTCCATCCCTCTGTTTGGTATTCTCCCCATCCGTCCTCTCTCTCCCGGGTCTCATCCCTCTCTTCTTCCCGTCGTCTCTCTTAATAAAGCTCACCTGCGCTCCTCGTTCCTCTTTCACCCGGACGATCTCTCAGCCGTGTCCCTCACTTCTCATTTTGATTTCTATCTCTCTGAATCTCTCTCTCTCTCTCTCTCTCTCTCTCTCTCTCTCTCTCTGGTCAATGCTCAGTATTCATGCGCTGTCTCCCACAGAGAGAGAGAGAGAGATCGATGCTCTCCATTCATCTTCCCTGTAGCTCTGAACTTTCCTCACAAACATCCTCCAGACGGCTCGTTGGTTCTGGTTTGAAAATATTTTTTTTATTCCTTTATTAACTCAGAATGAAGGACTTTAAGTCACTGACCCGCATATGAGAACATCATCATGAGAACATCATCATGAGAACATCATCATCTCTCACACACAATCACACACACACACACACACAAACACACACACTCTTTATCTGAAGCTGTCTGTAAACACAGTGACACCACCTTAGCTGTACGTGGGAGTTTTACACTCATATCTTTCTTTATGAATATTCAGCAGGTCAGAAAACATCAATAACTCCTGCACGGTCATTGATTTCTCAATCAGGCCGACCGGGCACGGGGCCACCCACTCAAAGAGACGTGACAATAAGGGAAAGATGCAACATTATCATAAAGAAACATAAAACGACCAAAAAAATACAAAAAAGAGATTCACAAAAAGACACAAAACAACTACAAAATGACCCACAAAAGAGATACAAGTAAATGTATCCGTCTTCCAATCGGGAGATGGGCGGTCGCTTGACCCCGGACGCTCCCGGAGGCCTCGGTGTGAACGTGATCGTGTGATCGTGTGAACGTGTGAACGCGTGATCGTGTGAACGTGTGATCGTGTGATCGTGTGAACGTGTGAACGCGTGATCGTGTGAACGTGTGATCGTGTGATCGTGTGAACGTGTGAACGTGTGATCGTGTGATCGTGTGAACGCGTGAACGTGTGAACGCGTGATCGTGTGAACGTGTGAACGCGTGATCGTGTGAACGTGTGAACGTGTGATCGCGTGATCGCGTGAACGCGTGAACGCGTGAACGCGTGAACGCGTGATCGCGTGAACGCGTGAACGCGTGATCGCGTGAACGCGTGATCGCGTGAACGCGTGATCGCGTGATCGCGTGATCGCGTGATCGCGTGATCGCGTGATCGCGTGATCGCGTGATCGCGTGAACGCGTGATCGCGTGATCGCGTGAACGCGTGATCGCGTGATCGCGTGATCGCGTGATCGCGTGAACGCGTGAACGCGTGATCGCGTGATCGTGTGAACGCGTGATCGTGTGAACGCGTGATCGTGTGATCGTGTGATCGTGTGATCGTGTGATCGTGTGAACGCGTGAACGCGTGAACGCGTGATCGCGTGAACGCGTGATCGCGTGATCGCGTGATCGCGTGAACGCGTGATCGCGTGAACGCGTGATCGCGTGAACGCGTGATCGCGTGAACGCGTGAACGCGTGATCGTGTGAACGCGTGATCGTGTGATCGTGTGAACGTGTGATCGTGTGAACGTGTGATCGCGTGATCGTGTGATCGCGTGATCGTGTGATCGTGTGATCGCGTGAACGCGTGAACGCGTGATCGCGTGATCGCGTGATCGCGTGATCGCGTGATCGCGTGAACGCGTGAACGCGTGATCGCGTGATCGTGTGAACGCGTGATCGCGTGAACGTGTGATCGTGTGAACGTGTGATCGTGTGATCGCGTGATCGTGTGAACGCGTGATCGTGTGAACGTGTGATCGTGTGATCGTGTGATCGTGTGATCGTGTGAACGTGTGAACGTGTGATCGTGTGAACGTGTGATCGTGTGATCGTGTGATCGTGTGATCGTGTGATCGTGTGATCGTGTGATCGTGTGAACGCGTGATCGTGTGAACGCGTGATCGTGTGAACGTGTGATCGTGTGATCGTGTGATCGTGTGATCGTGTGATCGTGTGAACGCGTGATCGTGTGAACGCGTGATCGTGTGAACGCGTGATCGTGTGAACGCGTGATCGTGTGATCGTGTGATCGTGTGATCGTGTGATCGTGTGATCGTGTGATCGTGTGAACGCGTGATCGTGTGAACGTGTGAACGCGTGATCGTGTGAACGCGTGATCGTGTGAACGCGTGATCGTGTGATCGTGTGAACGTGTGATCGTGCCCCCTCTGACCGCAAGTCAACGCAGACTAATTGAATCAAATGAATTAGTGTCATTCTTGCTTGGATTCGATCAGGTTAGAGTGGCGTTGACAATGAAGCAAAGTGAATTAAACACCACGAGTCCATCCAGAGCTGAAGAACTATTGGGTGTCTTCTTGGGCTCCTCTGCTCATGAAAACCTCACAAACGTTATGTAAATGTAAATGTAACGACGTGAAAAGACAAACATAAAAATAAAAGTAAGGAGAACAGAGGCCTGGAGGAAGAATCGCTCCGTCACGGTGGCGCTGTCGGCAGCAGGAACGCCTCACTGCAAATTAACCTTGAGAGTCTGCATTGCAGGGAGCGAGTGAGGGAATACAGGGGAGTGGGGGGGGGGGGGAGAAAGACATGGGGGGAGGTGGCAGAGAGGAACTTTAAAAGAGGGGACAGGATGAAGTGGTAATCAATAGAGGGGGCGGGAGTAAAAGTCAATGTGTGCGGCTGCGGATTCAAACATGAACACTTGAACCTCTCAACACCTTTGTGTTGAAAAGCGACCTTATGGTCTCGGTTCTGCCCGCGATGTGGTTTTGGGGAAGAGGTCGGGTGACCTCCCCACTTCCTATGCGTTATTTTCATTTTATTTATTTTATTTATTTTATTTATTTTATTTATTTTATTTATTTTATTTATTTTATTTATTTTATTTATTTTATTTATTTTATTTATTTTATTTATTTATTTTATTTATTTTATTTCATTTTATTTCATTTTATTTATTTTGGAGGATCTCAACAATAAAACAAGCCTGATGATGTCGTTGTGATGTAATCGGAGTTCTCTCCGAGTTTGTGCTCAAAAGAGAGCAGATTTCGACAAACAGAGCAGTAGCACTATGTTTTAAGTGGGAAATGCATGATGGGTAATGTAGGATCAAGGGTTTTTTTTGGGAGCTGGCCCCCACAATTACATCCCCCCGGCCTGTTCAATGCCACCATGCTACTTAGTATGCCAAACACAGATTTAATACGCCCCAATATAAATATACAGGGCGGCCTACACTACACCTCGACTTTTGCAGCATGCTGATAAATATGAACGCGAGGGTCAAAGGTCAAGGCGTCCCGATTGAATTCAGAAGGCCAGCAGCGGTTATACGCACTAGAAGTGGAAATAAAAAGTATACGTGATTTGGAGCTTCGCTTGCAGTCATATTGGCCTCATATACGCTCCATACTAATACACCGGAGTGCACGTTTAAGGGGCTCATGCCGCCTTCACACCTTTGCTGAGATCACGACCTCCAGATGGTCCCGCATGTTAACGGAAGGTTAAAGGGTTAAATGTAAAAAGGCTTTTTTCTTTAAGATAAATTCTGCAAATTCTCTTTTTGATTCTGATCTTCTCCTTTTCCCCCCATATGTTTACATGTGGTTATGTTTTTTCAATTTACTTGGTTTCTCTTTGATTATTTCCATAAAGCTCTTGAGTCATCTCTTTGTTGTGCACATTCAAAAGCTTTCTCTCAGCCTAAACTTTGTGTGTGTTTTTTGTGCTTGTAAATAATGAAGTTGCACAAGCGGACGTCTTACCGGCGGCGAAGCGGGCCTCCTGCTCGCCCTCGGTGAGGTCCGAGTAAGAGTTGAAGTCCGGTTCCAGGGCCGCTGGAGTGTCCGTAGGCTTGGACCAGCCCTTCCACTCTATCAGGTGGGCCACTCTGCCCTGAGCCATGGCTGTAGGCTTTGTCACATGGTCCTTCACTACCTGGGAAATACCTGCAAAAACAAAAACAAAAACAAAAAGCGAGGGGTCACATCAGAATCTCTGAGACGAGCTGCACACACATGGTTGAACCGTGGGACACTCACCATGCAGGGAAGATCGCGCTAACGCGGCGATCTCTTGAATGGTGAGAGCTCTTCTGGATTTTGGTAACATTTCAACGGTGTCATCAACATTCACCTGAAACGACAAGGAAAGGAATAAAGAAAGTGTGACTCAGGGGAAAAGCACTGGTAGCTTCAGCTCAGCATGAATGTGAGCCGGCGTCTGAATACATCCAGACTCACGGGGAGAACCACGCTGCCTCTTCAGGGAGGGGGGACCCCTCACAGCACCACGAGGCCCCTCACAGCACCACGAGGCCCCTCACAGCACCACGAGACCCCTCACAGCACCACTAGGCCCCTCACAGCACCACCAGACCCCTCACAGCACCACTAGGCCCCTCACAGCACCACCAGACCCCTCACAGCACCACGAGGCCCCTCACAGCACCACGAGACCCCTCACAGCACCACCAGACCCCTCACAGCACCACGAGGCCCCTCACAGCACCACGAGGCCCCTCACAGCACCACGAGACCCCTCACAGCACCACTAGGCCCCTCACAGCACCACCAGACCCCTCACAGCACCACTAGGCCCCTCACAGCACCACCAGACCCCTCACAGCACCACGAGGCCCCTCACAGCACCACGAGACCCCTCACAGCACCACCAGACCCCTCACAGCACCACGAGGCCCCTCACAGCACCACGAGACCCCTCACAGCACCACCAGACCCCTCACAGCACCACGAGGCCCCTCACAGCACCACGAGGCCCCTCACAGCACCACGAGGCCCCTCACAGCACCACGAGACCCCTCACAGCACCACCAGACCCCTCACAGCACCACGAGGCCCCTCACAGCACCACGAGGCCCCTCACAGCACCACGAGGCCCCTCACAGCACCACCAGACCCCTCACAGCACCACGAGGCCCCTCACAGCACCACGAGACCCCTCACAGCACCACGAGACCCTCACAGCACCACAAGACCCCTCACAGCACCACGAGGCCCCTCACAGCACCACCAGACCCTCACAGCACCACCAGACCCCTCACAGCACCACGAGGCCCCTCACAGCACCACGAGGCCTTGGAAGTGAAGGATTCTCTCTCTGCACACCTTCCAGTGTCAATATTAGATATTCTCAGACAAAAAAAATGATGTATAAGTAGCACGGATGCAAAAACGTCCATGTCAGGCTGGTGGGAGGACTCAAACAAACACAGGACTTTCACCCAGGAGACCACTGTTGACTTATTTGACCTTAGTTTTGTTACCTAGCTTATTCACCTTTCCTATTTCCTATTTCACATCCACCCAACCCATGACACGCTCCTCGGTCTTCCAGCGTACAACGGAGCCTTTTTCAGCACTCAGGACAGCTCCCACAGCAGTTTTTCCCCTTTAAGGCTTTAATACTGCAAATTTCCCGGATGTGGGGACTAATAAACTACCCCTCTTATTACCTTACTAACTACAGTACTTATTTTAGGCAACAAACATCATTAATTGAACCCAAACCATGATATTTACCAAAGCTATACAAGTAATTGTGTTACTTAAACATACCATAATCCTACTTGGAAGTTGTTGTTTTTAAAAGAAACCACTGAGCGTCTCTGGCGCGTCCCAAAGTGGCGCTGGAGGCAAGCGAAGATGTTTTATCCGTATTTGTTTAATCCAAACAAAAGAAAACGACAAATTGCAGTTTATGGGGGAATATTTGACTTCCTGTCAACTGGTGGAGACAACGAGGAAAAATACTCAACTTCCAAAGTTACAAATAATTCAGACCGAACATCTGTTCAGCTAATCGTCTTACTGTGTGAAACATCTGCTTTACTTATTAATTAACGTAGAAGAGTGGAAACTAAACAACAACACGTCCATGATACTGATGGTTAGTAAACTAAAGTGGTTTCTTAAATTAGCCGCTGGCTAATGAGCATAAACTAATAGTTTGTTATCAAGTTACAGCTGAAGAATCCACGGCTGCAGAATAATAATTCAGCGATGGAAAAAGAAGTATCTCTGGTTCTAGGTTTTATCATCATGGGCCTCTCCAGCGGTGCCAGATGTGATTATGCAACTGAATAATATACAAGTAATAATATGCATGTAACATATCGACAGGAAAATGATAACCCCCCCCCCCCCCCTTCCTGTCTGTCCTCCATCAAATCCATCTGCTCTGTAAAGTCGAGCCACAAAGGGAGTATCAGGTGTTGACGAGTTCCTTTGTCTGCAAACTCTTTTTATAGCCCGACCTGAACTCAGGTGGGAGCCGGTCACGTCAACACCACACGGCCGCACGCTGAGCCACCGCGCCGCCACCGTGCCGCCTCTCAATGTGGGTCAACGCACCTGCCGACGGAGCGGTTTGATGACGTTTACAGGTGCAGATTGAGTCCAGCTCTGGTTTCACCCGCCTTTCATTTGGAGGAACGACTTCAGAGAGAGAGAGAGAGAGAGAGAGAGAGAGAGAGAGAGAGAGAGAGAGGGAGAGCGAGAGAGCGAGAGAGAGAGAGAGAGAGAGAGAGAGAGAGAGGCACGCTGACAAACACGAGAAGTATTGGAGTTGTTGGGTCATTTCGAACTTAAATCTGCTGACCGTGTCCCGGCGTTCCCACTTAAAGCCACAAATCAGAAGGGCCCTGTAGGAGCAAAGGGCCCTGTAGGAGCGAGGGGGAATCCCGAGCTCTCGGCGGCGGCTGATAGCGCCGCGATAATGATGCTCGGGTGCGATAATCCTCTTGTGCCGCGGAGCAGCTCTCAGATCAGAGGGAGGATAATCTGGAGGCGACGCGGCTCACGGCCTCCAGGAGGGTTAGAAAGATGCACTGAGTCGGTCTTTAATAAAAAAGAAAAAAAGAAAAAACAGATGTCAGGCGGTTAATGGTGTCCACCCACAGATGAATATGTTTTATTTGTTTTCAAATAGTGGCCCAGAGAAATAATATCAGCACGGTGTGGGAGGGTTTTATTCATCCTCAGGGATGTCTCACTCTGCTTAATGCCCGTGAACCTGACTATCGCTATTATTTCATGTGGTGATGTGAATAAAGTTTGTAAAGAAAAAACACGTTTACACACATTTAAGGCCAGCGGGGAACAGCACAGCTGGTCCCCAAGACCCCCAAGACCCCCAAAACCCCCAAAACCCCCCAAACCCCCACAGCCCCACGACCCCCAAGGCCAACACGAGCAGCACAGAACAGAGTGTAGCACACGTATTAGTAAGAAGAAGACTTAGAGAAGGTATTTAGTCATCCTAGGAATAACACACACACACACACACACACACACACACACACATTCATACACACACAAAAGCAAGATGTCAGGAAGTCATCATGTCTGCGGTCTGCTGAACACAGACAGCAGAGGCAGCTGAGCTGACTCGTCTCCCACGAAGCATCTTCAAGGGTTTTTGTATTTTCGTCAGAATAACCAGAATGCAACAGGTTTCCTAAGTGGCTCAGACGCATGTGTTGCTGTATTTTTCTTTTTTTTTTAAAGGTAATTAAAGTGTCATCACAGCAGGGATTTATTTTTGAGTCAAGTGGAGTCAAATACCCTTTTTTGTATTTATCAAATGTCAACCGCGGAACACAAAGGTGCAGATGCATTGTTCCTGTTGCCGGGTGCTTTTTGTTCAGCAGCATATTCTTCTGTGGCACACACACACACACACGGAAAACCCTATCAACCAAAATTATATGATTTGGTGGAACAGATTGCCGTGATATCTGCTTCCCTGGTGGAAAATAACCTGAACATCCGCCTCTTCCTTCACTCCATGTTTCTCTCTCTCTCCCTCTCTTTCTCTCTCTCTCTATTTCTCTCTCACTCTCTTTCTCTGCCACTCAACTTTTTCCACAATGGGAAAATATCTATGGCAACTGGTCACCACGGAACAATTCCTCCCCGCGCTGCCTAAATCCGTGACGACGTCACACACACACTCACACACACACACTCACACACACACACACACACTCAGAGCACCGACTGAACAGCCAGATGAATAACTCCGGGAACGGCCGGATGTCTATTTGAAGCTCCGTCGCTCCAGAAGTGTGACTCCTACCACAGAACCTGACCAAATACAGCTGATGTTTCCTTTGTGTGGCGCCTGAAGTGTGCAGCAGTGGAGTCTCTCTCTCTCTCTCTCTCGCTCGCCCCCTCCTCAACAACAGGCCTGAGTGGCGTGATGATGGTGTCATAACGGATCACTTAGGCGCCGCTAATCGTTGCCTGGCTGGCTCGCCGCGACACATCGGATTCGCATCCAGATGGCGGATAAAAGGAGGCACGGTGGATTCATCATCCTCAATTCCACCACCATCATCATCATCATCATCTCTGTGGCAACTGGAAGCTTCCCGCGAAACTGCAGCTCCGGAATCTCTCGACGCGAAGGCCCCGGGGTGTTAACGGAGCCTTTTCTTCATGGCGGTTCATTGAGGAGCCACCAGGCTCACCAGAGAGCCCCGCTCAGCCTTCGTCCTCTCCTCTGATACCTTCAGTATCCTGTCAGTCCATCTGCTTTTTGCTCTATGAAACTCTGGTGCAACCAGTGTGAAAAGGAAAATGTCTTTTTTTTAAGTCAAATAGGCGAGTTATATTAATAATGATGAGTAAAAATAAGTAGTAATAATGAGTAATAATCATGAGTTATGAGCTCACAGCTGAGTTGATTCAGCCCAAACGGTGCCATCAGTCTCGCTGTTCAGCAATAATCGTTCAAACAGAGATTGTGAGTTGTCCAAATTATTCTTTGTGACACTGACAATCCATTTGAAAATATCCCAAATTAGAAAATAATGAATTGCAAATTTGTGCTGAATGGCTTCTTGCAAATAATTAGAAACCGGGTGGTTAACATTAATGAAAAAGAAAAAGAACTCGGGGGGGGACACACGTTAATAAGGTAATTATCAAATCTCAAGAAGGGTTGAGAATTACTGAGAGACGTCATCTCTGATCAGAGCGTGTGTTCGAGTCCCGACTGGTCACATGGGTGGACTGTCTCCTGGCTCAAATCATGAAGCGTATTCAGAACATCCAATAATATGTGTCCAATAAATACAAACATCTTCAGGGATTGTTGCTGCTGGATCATTCAAACATCCAGGTAAAAAGGCATTTAACAATATATTATCTGACTAATCTACATCTTACATTCATACAGTAGGTGGTAGTTTTTAACCCTTACTGCACATTGATGGGTCACTTTATTGTTTTTATAAATACCAATGATGCCTTTATGGCCCACATGTGTTGCTGGAGTTTTCAGCTCTTTGGGACGTTTTCCCTTCAAGCATCTTGAAGTGGGAAGTTGTGACAGAAATCTACGGTCTTTATTAACCCTTTTATTGTGATAAAAGACTAAAACATTTGCTTACTTTGCATCATCTTTATCTGCAACTCTGAGAAACATGAGCCATGTTTTCACGATACAGAGTTGCTTCTATCTTTAGCTCTCGAGGAGTAAATGCACGAGGCCTAAGTGAGCTTCATTAGCTGCAGACATTTTCAAAAGAAAAAGAGTGTTAAGGGCACCTCGCTGAAGTCCAGTGCGCCCAAAGGTGCTGTCAGAATCAGTCTGCGAGCCAAGCAGGTCCGCGTGTTCCCCAAAAGCGTGAAGTCAGACCGGGAGCTGGCCGGGCTCCAGTCCACGCGCAACGCACCGTCAACGGCCACTGTCAGGAGGAAGAGAGCCACGTGAAGAGTACAGGAAAGATGGATGAATAAATACTATTGACTCTAGTCGCCCCGCATCCCATTTCTTGCTCCAAAATAAACAAGTTAAAATTAATATTATGACAACAATGCTTCCACTGTGGCAATAAAACGTAGTTTATATTTATTTATTTATTACTGGAGCAAGAACAATAGGATCCTTACGCGTTGTCATCATGCCAGCAACCCCATGCCTCCACCCCGGGGCAGCCACTGAGGGGCCATGACCATATATGGGAATGTAATGTTGCCGAATCTCACTGCAGTCCCCCCCCCCCCCCCCCCCCCCCATCCCCCTCCATAAAGAAAATCACATTCAAACACGAGGCAAATTAGGGTAATCTGTTAAATTAGAAAAAAGTGGGTAAAACAGGACTGTTTGATTTGAAAATATATATATTTAAATGGAATTGTTTGAAGATTTTATTCTAAAAGTCTTTTTTTTTACAGTACCATCAATATGTGTAAAGGCTCAACTAATATTTCGGGGGAGGTGTTTTTTAGGTGTTCTTTTCATCATGTCAAGTCGAACCGTGTAGTGAGATAACGTGTGTGTGTGTGTGTGTGTGTGTGTGTGTGTGTGTGTGTGTGTGTGTGTGAGGGGGGGACTATTCCTCCATGCAAAGCCATGCCATGTCATGCAGGCATGATATTTTATGAAGTTGGTTTCACTTTCTATCGGGTGGAAAAGAGAAGCAGTAACATACACTCACACACACTCAGGCACACACACACACACACACACACACACACACACACACACACACACACACACACACACACACAAAGCACATAATAAGGAACACGCCTGATGGTGTTATGCAATAGTTTTTTGTTGTTGTTTTTACCTCCCTGATGTTCACTTCACATCATCAGACGTTCAGAAACACAAACAAAGACCAGACGTCACTCAGCGACCCCCCTGGCTGCAAATGTCACGAGACTACCTCCAGATACGGGACTACTCGGGACCACATGGGCCTTAACCCCTTTCGTATAATAGCTGGCCTCGCCGAGACCTGTGGACCACCGTGGACCGGAAACAACGCGCTCCTCGGCCTTCCAGCGGACAGCGGAGGCATTTTCAGCACCCTGGACAGCTCCCGCAGCAGCTACATGCTGAAAGCTCCCTCACACATCCAGACGCGCGCGCGATCCTGCGCGTGCTCGCCACTCTTCAAATCAGATTTACCAAACAAGAGGTGGTGGTGTGTGTGTGTGTGTGTGTGTGTGTGTGTGTGTGTGTGTGTGTGTGTGTGTGTGTGTGTGTGTGTGTGTGTGTGTGTGTGTGTGTGTGTGTGTGTGGGAGGGAGGGGGTGGGGGGTCTAAATGTCAGCGCCTGGCTCTTCTTTCCACGCCGCCGCTTCGGGAGGCGTTTCTAGTTACCGTCTGTGAAAAGAACGACTCGCTCGATTAGTCGGCAGCACCCATCTCGAATATAGAGTGCAATATCAAGACCGATTACTCACTCCCTCACACACACACACACACACACACACACACACACACACACACACACACACACACACACACACACACCCCGGGTCACAGACCCGCCGTTTAAGCACGCCGAGCTCAAGTTGCCCCACCAGCAGAATTCAATAGGCGCCGTTTAATCGGGTGTGATGAGATCAGATGCCCGGGGTGTACTGTGTCCGCCCGGGTCCATGGAAGTATTGTTTGGAGGAGTGAAGGATGCGTGTTTTGTGTATGGCGCGAGATTGATGTCCAGAGTGTGACAGTCATTTGAGCCCGGCACGCACGCACGTATACGTGGCGGTTTCCACGCAGAGCCGACCCGTCCCGCACGGTACGGTCAGTACATTCTCCCTTTCCTCCGCCACGTCGCGCCCCCTTCAACACAGTTGTTTTGCATTCTGCAATGCACAAGTCCGCCAAGTCACCGTGTAGTGCGTGTGGTGCGTGCACGCGGCTTTGCTGCAAAGAGCCAGAGAGCCCGAGCAATGGCGAGGAGGTTATAGATCTAAATGGACGCGAGAGTTCTGGCATGAAACACGAGACCCGGAGAGCCGGATCAGACTGAGGGGTCAGCCTTTTTTTATTCAGGGTAACAGAACTTGTGGCCCTCCTCCCTCCCGAGGCCCTGCAGGAGATCCGCCTCCATCTGAGCTGATTGGTTCATTTGTTGACGTCTTTTGCATCTTCATCATTCTCCTTTATCCTGACTGCGATCTTTAAAAAAATAATAAATAAAAACATTGCTGCAGCTCCAAAAGTGAGTCCTCTTCCCTCAAAGCGATGGCAGTCTTCATTTTGATTTATTTATCTATTTATTTCACTTAGGTATCTCTCTCTCACACACACACGCACGCACACACACACACGCGCGTGCACTCATTCCCTCTCTCTGTAGTTCCCGTTGTCGTGGAAACTGCAGACAGAGACCTCGGCAGTGCATCTCTCACGCACGCACGTCTTCCGGGCTCTCTGCGAGACTTAAGAGCGAATCAACACAATTAGGTCAAGACCAGCAGCAGTGCGATGTTTCTCACGCACACACGCACACACACATACACACGCACGCACGGGCGAGATATATGGGAGTCAAACAGGTGGCCGCTTTATCGCCCCCGCTGTGTGGTGCACGCTCCTGATTAACATGCACACGCGGTGCCTTTATATTGACGGGTCGATGTCCTTACGCACTCCGCGACAAGGAAGACGGCACGAGGCGCCAATCAAGCGACAGATTACACAACCAATTAGAAGCGGTGAGAGACGTGTGTGTGTGTGTGTGTGTGTGTGTGTGTGTGTGTGTGTGTGTGTACGGTGCTGTGACGGATAAAGAAGCAGTGAAAACGTTTACATCACTAGAAGAAGTGAGCGTCTGTCTGATGTGAGCGAGACACGGATGGAGGGATGATGGAGGGATGGAGGGATGGATGGGGGCAGGGTTGCTTCGTGGAGGCTACAGAGGAGACCCAGTCAAATGAATAACAAGAGGAGGGATGTCTGGGGGACACACGCGCGTCAGAGGTCGGGGTATCACGTAGAGGACGACACCGGCGGAACGGATGGAGCCCGCGCGCCGTAAAGCAGCAGATGTGTAAACAAGCCGAGTTACAGGAGATGCGGCGGCAACAGGGAGCTTGTTTCTTGGCAACAAGCGGGTGATCTCTGGCTGCATGTGTGTGTGTGTGTGTGTGTGTGTGTGTGTGTGTGTGTGTGTGTGTACGTGTGTGTGTGCACGTGTGTGTGTGTTCCTCGAAGCACCGATGGAGTACGTTTACCCCGAAGTAACCTATTTTTACTTTAGCGAAAAGATTATCCCGAAATCCAATTTATATGTTTTGTATTCTCGGTCGCACGCGTAAAGGAGGACACGAGCATACGAGTACCCCCCCCCCCCTTCTCCTAAATAAAAAGGTGTCCTACCTTGCAACTGAACTGGGTCAGCGCGGTCAGAACCATCGTGTCTGGGTGAGTCGGTCTCCTCTCAGATATAAAAGCTGTTTTTAAAAGCAGCGCATCCCTCAGCGTGGCAGCAGCAGCTCGTCTCTGCCTCTGACTGGCGTGCTCGACAAAAAAAAAGAAGCTTCTTGCAACTCTCGAAGCATCGCGATGTTTAGGCTGCGGATACCAGCCCCCCCCCCCCCCCCCCCCCCTCTACACACACACACTAAAATACAACACCATTAAGCCCCTACAGACTGCGTGGATTCCAGAGTTATTACAGAAAAAAGGCTCCTTGTTCCTATGCGCGTGCACGTCGCCTGGGCAGCGCTATCGCGTGTCTCGCGTCTCGCGGGCTCGGCATGCTGTGCACTCCAAGCACCCAAATTCACTCCACATAGCCTCTGCAGCCGCGAAAAGACTGCAGCAAAAAAAAATAAAAAAATAAATGATGATGCAGGCTTCCTCCAGCGTGCGGAATGAAGAGCGGAAACAACAAACTCTTCTTACCAAGTGGCGCTTTGGAGCTGATACAGCCCATTTTCGCAGCTGCATGTAGAGCCTTTTATTTTATTTTAGGAGAGCAATCTATCAAATCTCTTCTCCCCCCCCCCCCCCCACCGCCCCCCAAAAGAAGATCCCTGCGTAAGAGCCGCGCGTACCTCACTGAGCGGAAGCCTCTGTCACTCCTCTTCTACGGAGGCTCCGCCGGGCTCGCGCTGCTGGGCTCTGCTGCTCCGGGTTCCCTGTCTCCTCTTTGCTTTCCACTTCTTTCAGATCCATAAATAATGTTTGTGCAGCTTTTTTTTTGTTGTTGTTGTTTGTTTGTTGTTTTTTAGCTCGAGTTTCTTGGATGAGTCTCAGTTCTACGTCACCGGTTGAAGGGTCGAGTCCTGCGGTTCAGCACCACGGCGGACGGACAGCGCGCTCTGTCAGTCGGCGGCGGCAGCGTGGGTCTCTGTCCCCCCCACACCCCCCCGTGCTTTGGCTGCTGCAACTTGGCTTGAGGGCTTCCCCCCCTTCCCCCTCTCTTGGTCACCGCCGGTCAAGGTCCACACCACCCCGCTGGCACGGATCTCCGGTCTCTGTGCGCGCTCGTGCTGCCGCCCGGTCAGACAGAAAGGCATTGGAGGGTGACACTGATACAGAGATCCCACGCTTAACTGCTTATATACCACCCACACACACCCCCACCACCCACCCCGCCCCTCCACCACCATCCCAAAAAACGAGTTTCCGCCTCCTTGTGCTGTTTTCCCCCCCGGTAGGTACAAGCGGATTGAGACGTGATTGGCTGGTGTCACCTTACATGCCAGCCGACATGGGGAGAGAGGGCGGAGTTAGCGGTGCACACACACACACACACACCGACAGAGAGAGAGAGAGGGGCGACTGTGGCTCAGTGGTTAGCAAGTCAGTCTTTCAATCAGAGGGTCGGTGGTTCGATCCCCGGCTCTGGCAGTCCATGTCGTTGTGTCCTTGAGCAAGACACTTAACCCTCATTGCTCACCGTTGCTGTGTCTACGGTCTACTGTATATCATGTAAGTCACTTTGGATAAAAGCGTCAGCTAAATGAAATGTAATAGAGAGAGACATTAGTGAAACAAGTTGTCAACCAAAGAACTTCATTTCTTCTCATGTCAATTATAACAAACGAGGAACAAAACAAGCTGCATATTCCAAACAGGTGTAACGGGGCCTGCAGCATTATGATGCTGGGAAATAATAATAATAATAAGAGTGAGAAGAAAAAAATAAAAACTTGTGGGGAAAGAAGGTGAGATGTTTTTCCCCCCTGTCGAGATCAATCCAACAGTCCGAGGGAGAAAAGGTCGCGTGGGACCTTCACGCGCCCGCAGGCTGTGTAGTGTCGCGCATAACAGGGGCCACGTGCACATGTGCGGAACCGTTCCTTTTTTAACATCTGAACCCCGTTTCACTCTCACACGGTGTGGGCTGCGGGCTTATTACGACCTATAGGCACCTGTTTGAAATACAATATAATAATA
This sequence comes from Cottus gobio, assembly GCA_023566465.1. Lineage (NCBI taxonomy): Eukaryota > Metazoa > Chordata > Actinopteri > Perciformes > Cottidae > Cottus > Cottus gobio. The sequence continues at coordinate 26,268,162 of CM042220.1, read as the reverse complement.
ATAATAAACAGGCTTTTGACTTTTTAATGCTCATTACTAACTCTACTTCCTCTCGAGAGCCTTTGTGCTTCCTCTCCTCAAGCATCCATGGATCGTGGCTGTCTGAAGCCGGTCCTGTTCCCTTCCATGGCGGCCCTGCTGATGCCCTTCATCTTCACCTCCGTCTGCTGTCGTGGATCATAGTCATCTGGGTCGTGGCCATGCCTACTACTCATGAATAATTTCTGTGACATCCATTGAATGTGCTGTAACTCTGTTATGTTGATTCTGTACACATGACATCTATTGCTTCTGTCCATCCGGGGAGAGGGATCCTCCTCTGTTGCTCTCCCTCAGGTTTCTTCCCCTTGTTTTCTAGAGGGAGTTTTTCCTGATCCGATGTGAGGTTCCGGGACAGGGATGTCGTATGTGTACAGATTGTAAAGCCCTCAGAGGCAAATTTGTATTTGTGATGTTGGGCTATACAAAATAAACTGAATTGAATTGAATGTTCAATCAGCGCACTGAGAAAATGAATAACAAGAGATTAGACTATAAGCGACCCCTGTGGGGGGGTTTTGGTGCGTTCAAGGGATCCGGGTGAACCAGAACCAGATCTGCTCCGTAACACTTAAAGATATTTAGTCGGCAAATGGTGCAGAATGGATTTGGATCGACGCTCCGGTGCGCGCGACCAGTTGGTGCCACAGATGTTTTCCCGCTGTGAGCACATCCCTCAGCGCCATTATGAGGACATTAGGTCACCAATGACCACCTGTACTGACAGAAGACACTGGAGGGGGGAGGGGGGGGGGTCACTTCCCATCACACATGCAACACGTGGGAGGATTCGTCAACACTTGTTATTCGTGCTCGGTGAGGTCTTCCCACGTGCTGTGATTCTCCGGTCTGAAGCGCAGCGGACTTCCGCTCCTCTGCGCCTCCTCTTTCCCGGGAGTGCGCATCAACTTCCATTTCATAACGCGGGAAAGTTGCGGCAAACGCCGCAGCTCCATGGAGCCCGATCCGCCCCTCTCCGCGCCACATGGCGCCTCTTGTCTGGTGCTCTAGCGCCACCGGATGGAAGGACGCACTACAGGCAGCCGCGGGAGCGCGCGCGGAGAGCCTGTTGCTGCAGTACAGTCGGTGGAGAGACTGCAACGCTGAGGGCGCGTGGCCGTGTGGCGGGACACGAGGGGTGCTTACATATGTACTGCGGTTCAGGCTGGACCTCCAGGTCCTGGTCTCGCGAGGTGACGATGAGTAAGGGTTAATTTAAAAAAACATATCGCCATACATACACATACAATGACCAAATGTCCTGTTATTATATTATATTTATATATTTAGTAAAGGATACATGAGATCACGAGCCCTTTCTCATTATGGTTAACTGCATAATATATGTGTATTAAAATAATTAGCATTATAAACTAGAACAAGATAAAGCTTCTGGAAAATGACAGGTGTGGTGAATATATATATATATATATATATATATATATATATATATATATATATATATATGTATTCCATACCTGCTTTACATGCTCCTTGTTTTTGCATGTAATAAGCAGTTTACGATACAAGCTGTTGATAAATCTCTCACTGAATTTGACCAAAAATGTGTTGTTTTTTCTGGAGCTTTCAACCGCACTTTAGAGTCTTCATCAGCTCAGTCAGTTCTGATCCAACTCCACGGACAGAGGCGCTGAGATGCGAGTCCAATGTGTTCGACTCGATTCCAGTCGGTCTCAACGGATCCCAGTAGTCCCAGTAAAGCTCCTGCAGCCAGTCGGTCCTGATGCTGGTGCCCTCAACGAGCCCTCAGCCAGCAGAGCCACCCAGACCTGGTTCTCTGTTCTAGAGCTTCAGTGTTGAGACTGCAGAAGGGGGTCAGGATCCAGATCCTGCAGACCTGTCGGGGGAAACTCTACTGCAAAAAAAAGGAAAGGAAAGGAGGGAGAGGTGAAAGAGAAGAAGAGAGTGACGGATGCGTTGACCCAGACCGCCGCCTCCAGCAGGCGGGAGGAGGCGTCCTGTCTCCTCGGGAGTCCAACGAGAGTCAGCCGTGGGGGAACCGAGCCCTCGCTGTGAAGAGGAACCTTGGTTCCAACCACGAAGAACGTCATGGAGAACTTAACCCATGAGAACCTGGACCCATTTCTCCTTCAAGGACAATGATGCCGGACATAATACTAAATAGATAGTTTAGTTTTAATTGTAAGAACAAAATCACATCACAGCCTCCTGCCTCCTGCCTCCTGCCTCCTGCTTCCTGCCTCCTGCCTCCTGCCTCCTGCCTCCTGCTTCCTGCCTCCTGCCTCCTGCCTCCTGCCTCCTGCCTCCTGCCTCCTGCCTCCTGCCTCCTGCCTCCTGCTTCCTGCTTCCTGCCTCCTGCCTCCTGCCTCCTGCCTCCTGCCTCCTGCCTCCTGCTTCCTGCCTCCTGCCTCCTGCTTCCTTCCTCCTGCTTCCTGCCTCCTGCTTCCTGCCTCCTGCCTCCTGCCTCCTGCTTCCTGCCTCCTGCCTCCTGCCTCCTGCTTCCTGCCTCCTGCCTCCTGCCTCCTGCCTCCTGCCCCCTGCCTCCTGCCTCCTTCCTCCTGCTTCCTGCCTCCTGCCTCCTGCCTCCTGCCTCCTGCCTCCTGCTTCCTGCCTCCTCCTTCCTGCCTCCTCCTTCCTGCCTCCTGCCTCCTGCCTCCTGCCTCCTGCCTCCTGCCTCTTGCCTCTTGCCTCTTGCCTCTTGCCTCTTGCCTCCTGCCTCCTGCCTCCTGCCTCCTGCCTCCTGCTTCCTGCTTCCTGCTTCCTGCCTCCTGCCTCCTGCCTCCTGCCTCCTGCCTCCTGCCTCCTGCCTCCTGCCTCTTGCCTCTTGCCTCCTGCCTCCTCTCCAGCTCCCCCATGTGATCCATAACCGATCAGGTGACGTCACCTGAACCGAGTGGACGCCCCCGGCCAGACAAAATGAGTACAAGGAGAGTCAAAAGAAGAAAAAAATGATATTAACAAACTCCAAACCCCAACAGATGTCCACAATAATTACTACAATCTGTCACCCTAAAGATTAAAATAGGTGATCTTTAAATATTTTCTCATTATTAATGGCCGGCTGCAGGAATGTCGACAGAACCTCAATTAGCAGCTCGGAGATTGGAGAGAATCCAAGGAAGGAAAAAATCCTCTTTTTATTATTTTTACACTCATCTTGTCTCAAAGGTTAAAGGTCATCAGCTTATAGATACAGGAAGCTCATTGGCCGAGACAAATATAAAAAGGTGTTTAATAATATAAATTCACGTGTAAATCTCTTTTAAAAGTGAGGCTTGAGGAAATAAACATATGCAATAACCTTGGAATTCATATTTTAAATCATAAATACAAACGCAGCTCAAAGGAATAGTTTGACATTTTGAGGAAATGTGCTTTTTATGCTTTCCTTGACACTCAGACTCGTGTGATTGATAAATATGAAGCTGAGTTTAGCCGGAGCACCGGAAGCGGGGACGGAAACGTAGTCCGACTCCCCAAAATAAACCCGGATCCACCTCTGAAGCTCAGAGACTCAGGACTCATCTCCAGGTTACAAACTGCAGGTTGTAGCTCATGATTATAGTTCTGAGATATGAAAGACAAACATTTCCCCAAAATACTAAACTGCTCTGTTGAATGTGCCAGAGTTTCATCATATTCTGCAAAAAGCATTTCTTTTTTTTTTTAAACATAAGAAACTGGAAGCAGGAAATGGAAAAGCAGTTGATTTGTTGCCAAAGCTGGAACCGTCTCCATATTTGGTGATATTATATTTCTCAGATGAACTGAGGGATAAAATGATTAGTCGTTACTCGACATCTTAACCGGAATAAACCGTTTAAAAAGCCCTTTGGATGAGATGGAAAACACAATCGTTTCAACACTGAAAACTTTTTTCACAAGATGAATATATCATATTTAAAATATTCAAGGTGTGTATATGTTATATGGAGGGGCCATTTGCATTGTTATTATATATATATGTGTATAAAAGATAACTCTCTGCGAGGACTGCTTTATCCGTCTTTATTGATGACTTTACATCAAAAGGTTCTTATCAATCAGTTGGAGTTTCATCTGGACTTAAACAATTACTTTCATCTGAATTAAAAAAAAAATATTTATTAGTTTGTGACTATTAATAATCTGATCCTGTTTCAGCCCTGGTTCAAGCGTTAACATCCCAACTCGGCTGAAGCATCTTTGAGGAAAGGCCCGGCTCCCTCCATGACCTCTGACCTCCCAGTGGAGCGAGACCAGGGTTCACTGGGGGGAGAGGGCCCCTCCCATCAGCACGGCGAGGGCCAGCAGCGCCCCGAGCAGAGCGGCCGAGCCGCCGGCCGCCGCGGCCCCGTTCAGGGCCGTGCTTTGGACCGCCGGGGCCTCGGTGTGGCCCTGGCAGTGCCGGAGGTCGGCGCCCACGCAGGCGGCGTAGGCCATGGCGTGGGCGATGTAGTTCTGCTCGTTGACCCCCTGGAAGAGGTGGGCCATGGGCCCGCGGGCCAGCACGGCCACGTCCTCGCCGCTGTGGGTGGCCGACTTTGTGGGCACGGCGGCCAGCTGGACGTAGTCTTTGGCCTCTGGAAAAGGAGACAGGGATGGTCACTATTGCTGCGCTGCCCCCTGGTGGCCAAACCAAAGCAGGTACTGCAGCTTTAACATTTAAGTGGGACTGAATATTTATTATAAAGCTATATTTAATACTACTTTCAGTATGCTGTTCTCACTGGAAGACTCCTATCTGTTTCCTTTCTTGGTTTTATAAAGAAAACAAAGCAAATCAAATTAGAAAAAATGTCAGCGAGAGAGGAAGTACAGCTGATTGTATTACGAGGAAAGGTCACGCCGTATTACGGGACACGGATCTAGACACAGACGGGCAAAAATGAAAGGTCATTCCAGTTGTTTGGAAGTTGGCTTCCTGGTTTCCGTCTTTCCTCTGACAGACGCTGGTTCAGGAGCGTCTAACTGGTTTCTAACTGGTCGGTCTTACTGGTGTTGACGTCCCGGATGTCTGGGCGCGTGCCGTTGGCCATCTTGTGTCCGGGCCCGTTGCCGTACATCAGCGTGGTGTACGGCAACACGTCGGAGGCCCACAGAGGAGATTTACCTGGAGGGGCCGGGAAGAGCATCAAACATTTATGTTTCATCTTCATCTTATTTATTGTCTGTTTCCTCTCTCTGCTTCAAAGTGCTAAACAGATGCGTACACACACACACACACACACACACACACACACACACACACACACACACTCCCCAGGGTGGCGCAGGAGGTCTAGAGCTTGTTGAGTGTTTCTCTCCAGATGAGCCATTAGCCTGGCGAGTCTCCTGATGAAGAGCTCGGAGTTTCACAAGCACATTAATCACTGCTGTGAGGAGGAGGAGGAGGAGGAGGAGGAGGAGGAGGAGGAGGAGGTGGAGGAAGGGAAAGTGGAAGAGGAGGAGGAGGAAGTAGGAGAGGAGGAGGAGGAAGAGGAGGAGGAGAATGGGGAAGTGGAAGAGGAGGCGGAGGAAGAGGAGGAGGAAGAGAAAGACGAGGAAGAGGAGGAGAAAGGGGAAGTGGAAGAGGAGGAAGTGGAGGAGGAGGAGGAGGAGGAGGAGGAGCGTTTCGACTAGAGGAGACTCAGGACATGTTACACCTTCAGTTTGCTTGATGGACGTCCACATGAGCCTGAACACGTCTTCATCACGCTCAACAGTTCTAGTCTCAGGACCCTGAAGGGTTCAGAGCTTCCAGGTGAGAGGAGAGAGAAGGGATGGAGGTAAGGAGGTAAGGAGTGAGCGAGGTCGATAAGGAGACGAGATCAACGGGCGAGAACGACTGATGGAGGGAATAAAGTCAGAGAGGGGGAGGGAGGGGGAGGGGGGGCGTCAACGTAGATGGTCAGAGAGCGACAGAGGGAAGAGAGACGAGGACGAAGCCGAGAGACTGAAATAGAAAAGCTGCTCCACGTGTTTACCACGGAGGTAATTGCAGAGGAGAGAAATAGAGGAAATGTCAAGCTGCTGGTGGTGGGGAGGACTCTCACACACACACACACACACACACACACAGAGAGAGAGACACACACAGAGACACACACACACTCACACACACTCACACACACACACACAACGAGCACAAAATGCCACTTCGGGGTGTCTATTGTCATGGCAAATAAACACACCTGGAGGGGGTGAATGGATGGAAGGGTGGAGGCAAGAGAGGAGAACATCTCATCATGTGAATAAAATGAGCTGAACGCCTGCAGCACCAAAAACATATTATATATATATAATTATTATTTTCACCGTTCATTTTATATATATATATATATATATATATATATATGCCATATATATATATATATATATATATATATATATATATATTTATATAATATATATATAGAATATTTATAATATATATTATATATATATTTATATATATAATAAATATCCATCCATCCATCCATTATCCGAACCGCTTATCCTCTTTAGGGTCGCGGGGTATAATAAATATATATTATATAAATATATATATATTTATATAATATATATATATTATAATATATATATCAAATATTTACATATTTTATTTATAATATATATATATATATATATATATATATATATATATATATATATACATATATATATTCCAGTCCATTATCCAAACCACTTATCCAATATATATATATATATATATTATTTTCACTGTTCATTTATATATATACAAATTATATGTTTTAGGAATCAGAGAACAGAATATAGAACGTTCCGTTCATAATTACCCAGAATGCTCTGCCCTCTGAATGGGTATCCATTGATGGTGACGGTGTGGGAGTGGTCAGCCATCACCACGGTGAGGGTCTCGTGCTCTCTGGTGAGTTCGAGGCCTTTAGCGATGGCGAAGTCGAAGGCCACCGTCTCATGGAGCGCCATGGAGGCCCGGCCGGCGTGGTGAGCCTGGTCGATGCGCCCACCTGACCACGGAGAGGCGGAGGGGTCAGTGGAAGCAATGCATTCTGGGAACTGCTTGGCACACTCTTGAGTGCCAGAGATGACAATTTATTTTTTTCTTGGCTCATGGTTTTTTGGATAATTTAACAGTGAACCACTCGTTCACTTTTCTCATTTATTCGTGTAATATATAATTAGACTGACTCATTAACACAAAGAATTATGTGATTCCAGAAAATAGTGAAGCAGAGCAAGTTTAGGATTTGAGACTTCCTTTGGACTTAACTGCTGTTGAGAGTTTGAGATTCACCTTAAGACTTGACTTAAGATTTAAAGTCTTACACGTTGACCTGGTAAACATCACAGATTGAAGAACAAATAAGGAACCAAGAGTCGAGTTTTCATAGCCACACATTGTTAATATTCAGACTCGACTTGAAACTGGCTCGAGTGACTTGAGATTTGCTTCAGACTTTTCTCCTCTGACCCGAGACTCGACGCTGACTCGTGAAAATGTTCTAGTTCAAATCGGGGTCAACATTCTTGAGTCATTGTGGAGACGTTTCTGGCCAACAGACGCATGTCTGTACTTTGACACGTCTGAAAACTGACTTGGACTTCAAGTTACTCCAGACTTAATGCCCATCTGGAATTATTTGAGTCTTGACTCAGACTCGTCTCAAATAACTTTTGCCTTGAATGACTCGTGACTTTGACTCGTCTCCAATGATTTCGACGACGATGACGACGAAGACTTCACTGTGACACGTTTTGACTCGAGACTCGTCACCAACATGCTTTCAATTTCTTTAGACTTGACACCGACTTGTCTCAAATGACTTGAGTCAGACTTGTTTTAGATGACTTGGGACTGTATTGTGACTTTTCTTTGACTTGTTTGACTTTCTTTGGCCTCAGACTTGCCTCCAACGGGTCTTGAATTACGTGAGACTTGTCTCGTATGACTTGAGTTACTTTGATCTGTAACCTTTTACTTGACACTTGACTAAAACTCGCCTCCAAGAACTCGTGACTTGAGACTTGTCACCGACATGCCTTTACACTGACTTGGCACTCGAAGTTTGCAATCGCAAGATTTGAGACTCACTCGCACTCGTGACTGGACTCGTCTCAAAACTGTGATAAATGGCTGAGTAAGGGGAAAGTGAACCTACATTTTAATGAGCTGTCGAGCGCTGTATCAGATTTCACATCGTTAGAAGGGAGCAGACAACTTTTTAGTTATTCAACCGAGTCTAAAAATGATCTCTTGGAATAAAACATAAATTGGGGAAGCGGACCCACTTCCTGCAGCAGATGAATCTCAGACAACGCTCATGTTGTTTTGTTTGTGTTTCCCTTCAGCACCTCCTTCCTCTCCAGCAGAAGTAAACTCCGGTTAATAAGTTGCGGTCTCGGCGAGCTGTCAGCGACCGGCCCGGCTTTCTATTTATACGTTTGTTATTTTAAAGTCATTGTGGAGTCCCCGGCCGGCTGCCTCCGATTACGAGGGGGAGTCGGAGGAGGAGGCCACACTGCGGCAAACTCATCGAGCTGGAGGCCGGGGGATCGATGTCCAGTCACCTGATCCACTGCAGGTGTACACGCCGCTCTCCAGCAAGGGCGGCTGGAGTCGCCATAATATTAAATGGAAAACACATATTGATGTGTTTTTTTTTAGCAAACCACAATAATTACCAGCGTTCAAGTGCCACATGGGGCCACTTTGTGATCAGTGATTCAATTGATCCACCAAGGCTGGCCATGTGAGGGGAGGGGGGGGGTCACCGGGGGTGAACGGATTAATTGATGGGTGTTTGGGAGGTGGTGTCGCTGTTGTCCTCACCCTCCACCAGCAGGAAGAAGCCCTTGGGGTTTTTCTGGAGGATGCGGATGGCCTTTTCTGTGGTCTCTACGATGGACGGGTCCATGTTTGGGTCCCGTTCCGCCTCGAAGTGCATGTCTCCAGGTTCAAACAGAGCTGGGGGAGGAGAAGAGCAAAATAAAATAATACAAAACAGAGTGTGAGGTTTATCAGCCTACAGAGGAGGCGCAGCAGGAAGGAAAGTCCCGTATTCCTCCTACTGCTGCTGCTATTTCCAGCACACAGGAAGTGATAAACCACAGTGAGAGGCTGAGATCCAGCAGCAAGCATCCAGGATGACTGAATCACAAAGAACTGCACAGGAAATACCTTTTAAAATCTACACTGGAGGAGGTGGACGCAAAGAGGCTTTTGAAGAGGTTTCAACATTCGGACACGAGTGGGTTTACACAGCTGGAGCTCGGAGATTTCATTTTATTTCTGTTGTCCATTTATACTGGTTGGTTAAAGTTGCTTCACTAGATCAAGACTCCTCTGGTTGTATAGAAGTCTATGCTTCATGTGTTAAAGCTGCAGTCTCTCTCCTGACCACCAGGGGGCGACTCCTCTGGTTGTATAGAAGTCTATGCTTCATGTGTTAAAGCTGCATTCTCTCTCCTGACCACCAGGGGGCGACTCCTCTGGTTGTATAGAAGTCTATGCTTCATGTGTTAAAGCTGCATTATCTCTCCTGTCCACCAGGGGGCGACTCCTCTGGTTGTATAGAAGTCTATGCTTCATGTGTTAAAGCTGCATTCTCTCTGCTGACCACCAGGGGGCGACTCCTCTGGTTGTATAGAAGTCTATGCTTCATGTGTTAAAGCTTCATTCTCTCTCCTGACCACCAGGGGGCGACTCCTCTGGTTGTATAGAAGTCTATGCTTCATGTGTTAAAGCTGCATTCTCTCTCCTGACCACCAGGGGGTGACTCCTCTGGTTGTATAGAAGTCTATGCTTCATGTGTTAAAGCTGCATTCTCTCTCCTGACCACCAGGGGGCGACTCCTCTGGTTGTATAGAAGTCTATGCATCATGTGTTAAAGCTGCTCTGCTAGAGAGAAAAGCAGAACAGGGCCAAGGGTAAAGATGGAAAAAATAAATAAAAATGGAAGAACTCTCACCCATGAGGTAGTCCGTTGTTTCAGGGTCGACGGCGTTGAAATCGGTTTTATTCCACACGTAGTGGGCTACCTGTGTGAGGACATGAACGTTCACTCTGAGTGAAAGGGTGAATTTATTTGCCGTACGTTAGTTTTCTCACTGTGTGAATTCATGTGTAGCATTTCTTCTTCTTCTTCTTTTTTAATGACGTGTTAATGTCAAATCGTCTGTGACTAATGACTCCGTGGCTGAGAGGTGTGCTCTATATGACATTCATTAAGATGATGAATGAGTCCCTGTGGGGCTCCTTTTAGTTTAAGTGTTTAAGTGTTTGCATGTAAAGTGTGTTCAACAGTTTATGTGCATTTAAATGTGCAAAGTGTCATTTTAGAAAACTGTAAATTAGATTAATTTTTAAGCATTTTCATATAAAGATATTTAAAAAACACTAATAAAATGGAAGTAAATGGAATGTAATTTGGGTGAATCGACCTCTAAGAAATAGAAAGAGGATTTATTGAATCAGAATCAGCTTTAATAGGAATTTGACTTTTTTATGTTGCTCTCAATGTTTAATTACTGTAAATATAGACAACTATGTACTTATATAAATATTATATACATATAATAAGTAGTATTGTGAAATGGGGGGGTCAAATACATATGGAATGATTAATGTGATGAACAGGTTGCTTTATATATGTATACAGCCTTATATTTATATTAAAAGCAGTGATAATAACATGTTAAAGAACAGTGAGTATTTAAACTACGACATATGTAATTTACTGGCTTGGTGCAACAGTTTTGATATTATTCATATTAAACGTCATCATTTAGTGGCATAAAGTTATAATAAAAAGACCTAAAATGTCACACAGTGTTTGTATGCATTCTGATGCTCCGTTAGGCCAACTAGAGACCAGTACATACCATGATACCATAATAATACCGTAATAAAACCATAATAAAACCATAATAAAACCATAATAATACCATAATAGACGTGTGACTTTACACTTCCAATTCCCATTGTTTTGTCATTTGGAAAACTTCCCGTACTCCTGAATGCCGACGCTCCGACATGTCAGGAGCGTCGTTACCTTTCCAGGTTTCATGCTCCACCACTCGTCGATCAGGTGGCGGCCATCTTTCCTTTTGCCCCTGGATAAGTAATCCCTGGGGTACTCTGGGTCCTTAGTGCCCCGAGGGGTCATGTACTTCCTCCCACCGCCGATGATCACCTGCAGACACACACACACACACACACACACACACACACACACACACACACACACACATTAAACGTGATGTGTGTGTCGCATGCTAACGGCATGCTAACGGCATGCTAACGGCGCTCTGCCTCAGCAGCCTCACGTCGATGTCGGTGTTCTTGAGGAGCTGGGAGGCGATGTCGGTGCAGCCGTCCCTCTTGGCGGCGTCGGGCATGTCGGCGTCGCTGTACCACTTCCTGCTGGCGCTATGGGCGTAGCTGGTGGCCGGGGTGGCGTGCTGCACCCGCGTGGTCGTGACGATGCCGACGGACTTGCCTACGCAAGATGGAGGCCGAGCTTTAGAGAGCGGCAGGTGCATGGACAGGTGTGTGTTGTAATAATAATAATAATAATAATAATAATAATAATGAACGAACAGCTTTCAGGCCGAATGTTCAAAGGGATTGACTCACTTTTCCTGCAAAATCGATACATATCTATAAAAATGAATGCATGACGATGAAGATGGTGCTTTGACCACTAGACAGATTAACAGGTTTATATATGAGAAGAGGAAGAGGAAGAGGAGCCCAGATGAAGGTATCTCTGAACCACCCACACAGCTCTGTGAGAGGGAACGTTAGTTATGGGATTTTGGAAACAGCCCAAGACTCCAGACGGCCGAACTCTGAGTGTGTGAGTGTTATAGAATATAGAAATAGAAATCATAAGGATTCTCACTTTAATGGAGTTTATTTCAGATTTGGTGTATTCGACTTGAGGACTTTGTGATAAGGATAATTTATGAAATGTGTCTTTTTATGACATCAAAGACAAAAATGTACTTGTTTGTAAACTTTTTTAACAATTCACAAACTTGAGCCCCGTGTGGGGGTCAGGGCCTCGGCTCAGGGGTCAGGGCCTCGGCTCAGGGGTCAGGGCCTCGGCTCAGGGGTCAGGGCCTCGGTTCAGGGGTCAGGGCCTCGGTTCAGGGGTCAGGGCCTCGGTTCAGGGGTCAGGGCCGCTCTGTGGGGGTCAGGGCCTCGGTTCAGGGGTCAGGGCCGCTCTGTGGGGGTCAGGGCCTCGGTTCAGGGGTCAGGGCCTCGGTTCAGGCGTCAGGGCCTCGGCTCAGGGGTCAGGGCTGCTCTGTGGGGGTCAGGGCCTCGGCTCAGGGGTCAGGGCCTCGGTTCAGGGGTCAGGGCCTCGGCTCAGGGGTCAGGGCCTCGGTTCAGGGGTCAGGGCCTCGGTTCAGGGGTCAGGGCCTCGGTTCAGGGGTCAGGGCCTCGGTTCAGGGGTCAGGGCTGCTCTGTGGGGGTCAGGGCCTCGGCTCAGGGGTCAGGGCCGCTCTGTGGGGGTCAGGGCCTCGGCTCAGAGGTCAGGGTCGCTCTGTGGGGGTCAGGGCCTCGGCTCAGGGGTCAGGGCCGCTCTGTGGGGGTCAGGGCCTCGGCTCAGGGGTCAGGGCCTCGGTTCAGGCGTCAGGGCCTCGGCTCAGGGGTCAGGGCTGCTCTGTGGGGGTCAGGGCCTCGGCTCAGGGGTCAGGGCCTCGGTTCAGGGGTCAGGGCCTCGGCTCAGGGGTCAGGGCCTCGGTTCAGGGGTCAGGGCCTCGGTTCAGGGGTCAGGGCCTCGGTTCAGGGGTCAGGGCTGCTCTGTGGGGGTCAGGGCCTCGGCTCAGGGGTCAGGGCCGCTCTGTGGGGGTCAGGGCCTCGGCTCAGAGGTCAGGGTCGCTCTGTGGGGGTCAGGGCCTCGGCTCAGGGGTCAGGGCCGCTCTGTGGGGGTCAGGGCCTCGGCTCAGGGGTCAGGGCCTCGGCTCAGGGGTCAGGGCCTCGGTTCAGGGGTCAGGGTCGCTCTGTGGGGGTCAGGGCCTCGGCTCAGGGGTCAGGGCCTCGGTTCAGGGGTCAGGGCCGCTCTGTGGGGGTCAGGGCCTCGGCTCAGGGGTCAGGGCCTCGGTTCAGGGGTCAGGGCCTCGGTTCAGGCGTCAGGGCCTCGGCTCAGGGGTCAGGGCTGCTCTGTGGGGGTCAGGGCCTCGGTTCAGGGGTCAGGGCCTCGGTTCAGGGGTCAGGGCCTCGGCTCAGGGGTCAGGGCCTCGGTTCAGGGGTCAGGGCCTCGGTTCAGGGGTCAGGGCTGCTCTGTGGGGGTCAGGGCCTCGGCTCAGGGGTCAGGGCCGCTCTGTGGGGGTCAGGGCCTCGGCTCAGAGGTCAGGGTCGCTCTGTGGGGGTCAGGGCCTCGGCTCAGGGGTCAGGGCCGCTCTGTGGGGGTCAGGGCCTCGGCTCAGGGGTCAGGGCCGCTCTGTGGGGGTCAGGGCCTCGGCTCAGGGGTCAGGGCCTCGGTTCAGGGGTCAGGGTCGCTCTGTGGGGGTCAGGGCCTCGGCTCAGGGGTCAGGGCCTCGGTTCAGGGGTCAGGGCCGCTCTGTGGGGGTCAGGGCCTCGGCTCAGGGGTCAGGGCCTCGGTTCAGGGGTCAGGGTCGCTCTGTGGGGGTCAGGGCCACAACACGCCGTGTGTGTGTGTGTGTGTGTGTGCGTTATGAGATATTTATGGTCGTTGATAACGCAGAAACCCGATAAGAGTCGAGGTGCTTCACCTCACGCTGCAGTGAGACCTGCAGGCTGCTGTGATACCCAGGGCGACTGTGGCTCAGTGGTTAGCAAGTCAGTCTTTCAATCAGAAGGTCGGTGGTTCAAACCCCGGCTCAGCCAGTCCATGTCGTTGTGTCCTTGAGCAAGACACTTAACCCTCATTGCTCACCGTTGCTGTGTCTACGGTCTACTGTATATCATGTAAGTCTCTTTGGATAAAAGCGTCAGCTAAATGTAATGTGTAATATAATGAAATAGAATTGATTATGGTTCCAACAGTTGTATCAAAGCAACCCCTACGACGTGTGTGTGTGTGTGTGTGTGTGTGTGTGTGTGTGTGTGTGTGTGTGTGTGTGTGTGTGTGACTCACCGGCCTCCTTGGCCCACCTCAGGATGGACGTGACCTCGTTGCCGTGCTGCGTCTTGCAGACTCCGTTGCGAGCGGCCGCGTTGACGCCGATGACGTTCAGGTTGGTCTTCACGCCGCACAGATACGCCGTGGCTGTCGCCGCGCTGTCTGGGATCTGGAAGTCCACGCTGTAGGTCTACACACACACACACACACTTTGACTTCTGGGGTTTTCCATCTGGATAAATGTTGTAATAACACAAAAGAAGAATGTGAGAAATGAGCGGATGGGACATAAAGTGTAAGAATAAGAAACAATCACAGCAACTGTAATCTATCAAGGAATTATAGGCATAACAATGAACTGCAAATTCATCTTTCATAATATCTCTTTAATTTGCGTTACTTAATGACTACTTCACTCATAATTTGCACAAATACATTAATGTTTCATGCATGACTGGATCTCTAGTTTTATCTCTGTAAAACATTTGATAAGCTCTTGTTGAAATAACATTAAAATTATATATTTCTACGGCTTCTAATACATTTTTATGAGGCACTACAGATGGCAATAAGTCTCATAAGTCTTTTTATTTTTGTATTTATTTATTTATTCTAAGACAAAAGACAATACATACCTGTAGAGATAACATCAAGAGGACGACAAAACCAGGGTGTGTGTGTGTGTGTGTGCGTGTGTGTGTGTGTGTGTGTGTGTGTGTGTGTGTGTGGGTGTGTGTGTGTGTGTGTGTGTGTGTGTGTGTGGGTGTGTGTGTGTGTGTGTGGGTGTGTGTGTGTGTGTGTGTGTGTGGGTGTGTGTGTGTGTGCGTGTGTGCGTGTGTGTGTGTGTGTACCTTAGCCAGTCCCACATTGGGGAAGGTGTCCATGGTCATCACCGTCTCCTCTCCTGTCTGGTTCTCCAGCTGTCCCTTGAGGATACGAGCCGCCGTGATGGTTGTGATCCCCATACCTGATGCACACACACACACACACACACACACACACAGACACAGACACACACACACACACACACACATATATATATACAGATATATATATATATATATATATAAAAGTAGGTACTCTAATTCTGATTTCCAAAACCTTACCATCTCCGAGGAAGAACAGGATGTTCTTGGCCACGTTGGTGTTGAGCCTCCGGTCCAGCGCCGACTGCAGAGTCTTCCGGGCCTGCGACCTCCAGAACTCCGGGTTCTCCTCCTCGACTGGACGAGCACACAGGTTCAGACCACAGTGTTCCTGGTGTTAATGTGTTGTATGATGCTCTATGCACTTTGTGGGTAGTAAACATGACGGACACAGAGAGGAACCCTTCAATCCTGCAGAGATCAACGTCAGCTGGTTTGTTTTTCAGACGTCAACCCTCCACAGCTGCTCTCTGATCTGCTGCACATCTCTCTGCACCCTGGCAGGTATCTGATGCAGCAACAAGCAGTAAATGCTGATAGCAGCCGGTTGCACAACTCCACCAGCACAGAGTGTGCTGATTCTCAAAGGTTTGGACGTAAAAGGGAGGGGGGAAAGTACCGAACACCGGGGACATTCAGAGTCACTACTTTTTTCCATTGTTCTATCCAAATACTTTTATTTATTTTATTGTATTTATTTTTATTTTTATTTATATTTATTTATATTTATTTTTATTTATTTATTTTTATTTATTTTATTTATTATCCCTAAACCATATACATTATATATGTATGTATATTATTTATTATAAATATTATATATTTCACAATTTAGCTTTTTTCAATAAAATATCTTAGAAGCATCACTTTGACTGTATTAATGCATAGAACATTAATTAATCAAACGTTTAGATATGACCAGCTGTAAAGTGACGTAACCACTGAAAGCAGTCGACCAGTAAGCAGCTGATAGTTGGTGATGAATGAAAGTGACACTTTTTAAGGCACACGTCCAGTTAGTGCGCTGAAAGCGGGTCAAAGGTCAGATTGAGCATACGACCTATAGCCAGTGGCAGACTGGGGGGTACTGGGAGGACGCACTGGTCTGTGACCGGCCAGTAAACCCAGTGCCCACATGGAGACGGGGCCATTAGAGAGACGGGCCGGACAGCCGGTAAAAACTTTATGGATTTATCTTTTTCACCGGTTCATTGAAGCGGCAAAAAAACAACAACCACACCCTCGTCCCTCATATGAGAGATTACAGGACGTACACCCTTTGGTGGAGGAGACCGGGGGTTCGAATCCCTGTCAGCACGCCACGAACGAAAGCAGTCGGCACGAAGAAGTTGTAACGAGACAGAAACAGAGTTTACTGATGTGGTGAAGTAGAAAGGGTGGATGATGACACGTTACAGTAGAGGTATGAATGAGTTGGAAGGGGTGAAGAGGAGGTGAAGAGGAGGTGAAGAGGAGGTGAAGAGGAGGTTCAACATGTGGACTGGGGTCCAGCAGGAGGAGAAGCTGAAGAATATTAAAGGTTAAAAGCCGTCTCACCTTTGGCGCCGGCCAATCCGAACGCCGCCAGCAGAAAGAGAGCCGGCACGACGGCTCTGGTCCACTCCATGGTTGTGTTCACGCTGGCTTTTCCCAGAATTCACCTCTTCCACTGAAACAATGTCCGTCCTCCAGTCACAGCAGCTGCCAATCATCTTTTACAGCGGGTCATAAATGCATTATGACCCTCGGGCCTCCGACCGAAAAGAGCTGCATCGGAGTCAAAGACACATGGCTGCTCGATTACAATGTAAACGTGTGTGTGTGTGTGTGTGTGTGTGTGTGTGTCGGGTTACAACAATATTTGACCAACAGTTAAAAACCGACGGATTAGATTAATTAATAATTAACAGTCGTGAAAGCTTTAATGACAGCGTTTAATGAGAAAAGCTTATTGAGGGCATTATTTATGACGCCGTGCTAAAGATCAAACGCACGGTGGAACGTGTGTGTGTGTGTGTGTGTGTGTGATCATAAATGGACTGTACCTGACAGATAGTGCGGGGGGGGGGGCATTATGTAAGTGAGAAAAGACTGAGCTGAATGGCACAAACACTCTCTCCATCTATTTTCCCATGATGCATCAGCCCCAGGAGAGTATTTGTGCTCGGCCATCACGCGCCGTTCGATTGCTCATCCCCCCAAAAAAGGGTGGCATGGCAACCGGTGTCTTGCTCCTCGTTCTGCAGGTAGCGTGCGTCACCCGGCTAACGGGGACATTCATACTGGAGCTCATTAGAGTCGCGTAATGTTCCCCGCGAGTTCGCTAATTAGCCTCGCAAATTGCGGACGGGCCGTCGACGACGGGGAACCGGGGTAATTTGTTAATATGCAAAATGGGTTAAACGCCATGAATCAGCTGGGGAATGTGTACTTATATTTATTACTAATGTCGATGGAAGCAGGTAGAGCTAACGGGAAAAACATATTTACATGTGGAAAATACTACGACGACAGACCAAATAAGAGCACGGTTTTATGATTCAAGGTTTATAATTGTTAATAATGTTTAGAAAAGATTCCAAGCAACTTTATTTATGTATTTTTACAGGTCTTACACGTTAGCACTTAGCTCACTAAGTATCACTTAGCTCACTACGTTAGTACTTAGCTCACTACGTACACAACTATGCTAATTAAGTGCTAACATGCTAATTATCAGCTGTATCGTGCACCACAAACTGTGTTGACACAAGTTACCGCTGGACACAAGCTCAGCTGAGGCAGAGGGGCGGGGCTTCAGGTTTCAGGGTTTAAAGGCCCAACCGGCTGACATGTCGTTGGTAATGCTGGTTTTAAGAGACCGACCCCACCGCGTCCCCGCCGGCGCCGGTCTGAGCCGCCCACTGCTGCACTCACCCGCTGCCATCTGCTGCAGAGTTATGATTCATGTTGGTGATGTAAGCTCGCTGCTTGACTGGAGCCTGCACGGCGAGCGCTGAGAAGAAAAGAAGAAAAACACGTTCATGGCAGCACTGAAGTATTTTAATATTACAATAATATAACCAGTTGAAAGCATGAATGTACTGTGAGAGAATACATATGAAAAATAAGAATAATTACTTTGACGTTTTGGAAAATAGCCTTTTTCATGTTCTATATACTTTATTCTCCACTGTCTATAATAGAGCGCTTACGCCAGCAGTTGGTTAGCTTAGCATGAAGAGTTAAAGGGAAAACTCACATAAACTCACAACATCTGTGTTTTTTTCCATTGTTCAATGCAAATATTCATTTTTTTTTATATACTCAGGCCTGCACCGTATATAATTACATTACATTACATTTCATTTATCTGAGGCTTTTATCCAAAGTGACTTACATGCTATACAGTAGACCGTAGACACAGCAACGATGAGCAATGAGGGTTAAGTGTCTTGCTCAAGGACACAACGACACAGACTGCCAGAGCCGGGATTCGAACCACCGACCCTCTGATTGAAAGACCGACTTGCTAACCACTGAGCCACAGTCGCCCCTATAACTTAACCCATATAACTTGAGATATGGATTACCATATTCATAAGGGCGTGAATGCAGTAGAGCCTCCAACATTAATCCTCCCGTAAGACAGGACGGGAACTCTTTTCAGTGTGTGTACTCGGTGTGTGTACTCGGTGTGTGTACTCGGTGTGTGTACTCGGTGTGTGTACTCGGTGTGTGTACTCGGTGTGTGTTACGTGGGGTTAGAGTCGTCTGCTGCTGATGCTGAAGCTGATGCCGAGGTCAGGGCAGAGAGGTGTCGGCAGCTGAGCTTCATCACCGACCTCCGGGGTAAATAAATAAATCCTGTGAGACGGGGGGGGGGGGGGGGCAGAGAGATCTCCAGCCAACCAGAAGCAGAACGGCTCTCAGAGTAAATGCTGTCATGTTGTGTGTTGCTCCTACACACTCACAATAGCCCCTTTCCCTCATTCTCACGGTAGCAAATAAGACATACAATGGGTCTCAATCCATCTGCGCTTCAGTGATGCTCAGCAGTGTCATGCGGCGCTGGGAGGTCAAAGCAATCATGTCGTCGTTTAAACCCTCCACAGTTGGCTGATTGGTGCAGCGGCCAGGCGTCCAGTCTGAGTGGATGCAGCAGGGACGTTCTTCAGTTGCCTTTGTCCTCACCCAAGAGGGGCCGTCTCCCGGTGGACTTGAACCCACCAGCAAGCAGACCACGTGGTCACCCTGAAACGCTCTCTGCACAACAGAAGCTCGTGTCTACAGAACCCCGTCACCCCCCGAGAGAAAGTAGACCCTCATATCTCCAAAACGTCTAAAGACAATCTACCTGTAGAGGCAGCAGCAGGTCAGAAGGGCTGATGAGAGAATGAGGGACATCTTATGGTCAGGTGAGGAGTGATGGGTGGAAAAACACACACACACACACACACACACACACTAGAGGCAATTAGAGACCAAATCAATGAGCAGACAGGAATAAAACACTAATTACATTTTACTGAGCTGTTGACGTGAACTTCGATGGCACAGAAACATGTGACTCAGTTCACACATTTTAATTAATTAATTAACATTTCTGTCTGAATTGTTTGAGCCGGGACTTTGCTTTGGTCAAGTGACTTAAACGCAACTGAACTAGCTAGGGTTAAAGTCTGCTTCTGTAATCCTACTGTACTTGGGACTAGGCTCTGGTTTTACTTTCTACTTTTGAGGTAAACAGATCCTGTCCTTGTTGACTTTTGGCAAGAAGCAGCTGTTCTTGGGAAACTCTCACCTCACTGATTAAAGGGAAACCCTGCTATTGTCCTGAGCCAGAGTACTTTCGATTGGTGGCCGTCACACTAAAGACCTGGGGCGGAGTCAACTCAGCTGTAGATAATTATCGCTAACACCGGTATAGAAGCAGGCGTGGCTTTGAAGCGTCAGCTTTAGCGTCAGCGAAGACTCATCGTATGAAGACTCGGAGAATAAAGACTTAGGAGTCTTTCGTTGGAGTCAAGACTCGGAGAATAAAGACTTAGGAGTCTTTCGTTGGAGTCAAGACTCGGAGAATAAAGACTTAGGAGTCTTTCGTTGGAGTCAAGACTCGGAGAATAAAGACTTAGGAGTCTTTCGTTGGAGTCTTCGGGGGCGGCTGAGCATTACCACTTCCCTGTGAAAATGTGCTTCCCTCCCATACCCGTGTACATATCACCTCGTAGATACTTCAGACCTCGGACTCGTTCTTACTTGCATCAAAATCCTTCCGTGCTTCTTCATCCCACCCGCTCCACACAAACCCAACACCTCGTCACAGGAGGCCTCTGGAACTGCCAGTCAGCTAACCGCAAGGCTGACTTCATCTCTGGCTTTGCTATCAAGCAATCTCTGGACTTCCTGGCTCTCACTGAGACCTGGATCACACCAGACAACACATCTACCCCTGCCGCTCTCTCCTCTGCCTTCTCCTTCAGCCACACACCTAGGCCCACTGGCCGGGGTGGTGGTACTGGTCTACTCATCTCCCCCAAATGGAGTTTTTCTCTCTACCCGCTTCCACTGTCTACACCACTGTCTTTTGAGCTTCATGCTGTGACGGTTACCCATCCGGTTCAACTGAACATTGTTGTTCTCTACCGTCCACCTGGTTCCCTGGGAGACTTCTTGGAAGAATTAGACGTCCTCCTATCAAATTTCCCAGAAAACGGCCCCCCTCTCATTCTTCTAGGTGACTTCAACATCCAGACCGAGAAGTCATCTGACCTGGTGCTCCTACTATCTTCCTTCGCTCTCTCACTCAGTCCTTCACCTCCGACTCACAAGGCTGGAAATCATCTTGACTACATTTTCACCAGAAACTGCGCAACATCTAACCTCACTGTAACTCCACTTCACGTCTCAGACCACTTCTTTATCTCCTACTCTCTCCCACTCTTGGGAACTGACAACCCTCCCACAGCAACAGACTCTGCACCTATCCGTCGCAACATTCGCTCCCTCTCTTCCTCCTCTCTGGCCTCGTCTGTTCTGACATCCCTTCCTTCAACTGACTCTTTCTCACTCATGCATCCTAACTGTGCCACAGACACTCTCCTCTCTACTCTGTCCTCCTCTCTTGATTCTCTCTGTCCTCTTACGACACGTAAGGTTCGCAATTCCTCTCCGGCTCCGTGGTTGTCAGACCCGGTCCGTGCCCAGAGAGCCACTTTGCGAGCATCGGAAAGGAAATGGCGAAAATCCAAACACGCAGACGACCTGCACGCCTATCACTCTCTTCTCGCCTCCTTCTCTGCCTCTATCTCTGCAGCCAAAAGCCTGTTCTACCAATCCAGAATTGAATCTTCTTTCTCTAACCCCAAAAAACTCTTCTCCATTTTTTCCAACCTCCTAGACCCCCCCTGTCCTCCTCCTCCCTCCACCCTTCTACCGAACCACTTTGTCGACTACTTTACTAAAAAGATAGATGACATACGCTCCTCATTCACTGATCCCCTGCCCATAACTACATCTCCATTAACATTATCCGCCTCCCCTTCACTTTCCTCTTTCACCCCTCTGTCCCCCAACCAAGTTCTTACCTTGGTATCCTCTGCCCGCCCAACCACCTGCCCCCTTGACCCCATCCCATCTCACATCCTCCAGTCTATTGCTCCTGACCTTCTTCCCTTTCTCACCCATCTAATTAACACCTCCCTCTCAACTGGTTGTTTCCCTAACTCTCTGAAGGAGGCAAGAGTTAACCCTCTCCTGAAGAAACCCACTCTCGACCCGTCAGAAGTCAACAACTACAGACCTGTCTCTCTCCTTCCCTTTCTTTCCAAAACCCTGGAGCGAGCTATCTTCAACCAAGTCTCCTCCTTCCTCCACCAGAACAACCTTCTGGACCCTCACCAGTCTGGATTCAAGGCAGGCCACTCAACAGAGACTGCCCTCCTTGCTGTCTCAGAGCAGCTTCACACTGCGAGAGAAGCCTCTCTCTCCTCTGTCCTTATCCTTCTGGACCTTTCTGCTGCCTTTGACACAGTGAACCACCAGATCCTCATCTCCTCCCTCCAGGACCTGGGTATCTCAGGCACTGCGCTCTCCCTCCTCTCATCCTACCTCAGTGATCGGACCTACCGGGTAACCTGGAGAGGATCTGTGTCTGAACCTTGTCCTCTCACTACTGGGGTCCCTCAAGGCTCAGTCCTCGGTCCTCTCCTCTTCTCCCTGTACACCAACTCTCTTGGCTCCGTCATTCGCTCGCATGGCTTTTCCTACCATAGCTATGCTGATGACACCCAACTGATCCTCTCGTTTCCACAATCGGAAACACAGATAGCAGCACGAATCTCTGCTTGTCTGACTGACATTTCACAATGGATGTCCGCACACCACCTGAAAATTAACCCTGACAAGACGGAATTACTTTTCCTTCCAGGAAAAGTCTCCCCCACTCACGACCTGACGATTACTTTCAACAACTCAGTCTTGGCCCCGACCCCGACTGCCAGGAACCTCGGTGTGACCCTTGACAGTCAACTCTCCCTGACTGCCAACATTACCGCAACAACTCGTTCCTGTAGATTCATGCTGCACAACATCAGGAGAATACGTCCACTTCTCACCCAGAAGGCGGCACAGGTTCTCGTCCAGGCTCTGGTCATCTCGCGCCTAGACTACTGCAACTCCCTCCTGGCGGGTCTACCTGCTGGTGCCATCCGACCGTTGCAGCTCATCCAGAATGCAGCAGCTCGACTGGTCTTTAACCTCCCGAAATTCACCCACACTACTCCGCTCCTCCACGACCTTCACTGGTTACCGGTGGCCGCCCGCATCCGCTTCAAAACATTGGTACTGGCGTACCGTGCAACGAACAGATCTGGTCCAGTCTACATCCAGGACATGGTAAAACCTTACACCCCAACTCGTGCGCTCCGCTCGGCTTCTGCCAATCGGCTTGTAGCTCCGTCACTGCGAGCTAAACACTCCACAAAGTCTCGACTGTTCTCTGTCCTGGCTCCTCGATGGTGGAATGAGCTCCCCATTGACATCAGAACAGCAGAAAGTCTCTACATCTTCCGTCGCAAACTAAAAACACATCTTTTCCGACTATACCTTGAATAAAGGAAGTAGCACTTTAGTAGCACTGAAATGGCTCTTACTGATAGCACTTTGTAGTTGAACTTTTTGTCGAAATTGTACCTTCTTGATTCTTGTTGTTCTGATTCTTGTATGTAACCGTAGAATGCACTTATTGTAAGTCGCTTTGGATAAAAGCGTCAGCTAAATGAAATGTAATGTAATGTAATGTAATGTAATTAATTAAACACATAACGTACATCGAAAGGTTTGTTTTTGGGGATTTCTACTGAACGTGGTTGTAGAAAGAGAAATTAACAAATTTTATTCTCACACAAATTGAACATGTGTCTATATGAAAAAGCTAATAATTACCATCTTAACTTAATGTGTTATGTTTTGATGTATTTTTTGGAGGGGAATTATGTCAGAAGATTATGTACAAGCCCCTGGATAGACTGGCGACTTATCCAGGGTGTACCCTGCCTTCGCCCAATGACAGCTGGGATCGGCTCCAGCGCCCCGCGACCCTAAACAGGATAAGCGGTTCGGATAATGGATGGATGGATGGATTATGTACAAGCTGTCATAAAAACCTCCTGCTGCACTGCATGTGCTAGTGCATCAATATGTACAGTACAATGGCGCCCTCTAGTGCATGTATGAGGAAGCTCTACTCACCGGGTGAGAGGAGGAGGTGCACGTCTCTGTACTTTTTCTTTTTGAGGATTTGAGGCTTTTTGTTTTAGTTTTATGGGAGGAAATACATTCCATTTATTATGTTATGAGCCGATTCCAATACTTTTATACTCACTATATCTAATTTAGACTTCTTATAGATCAATAAAAGCAACGCACGCACGGATGTCTCCGGTAAATGACCGGCATCCTGCGACAGATGTGCACAGACGGTGCTCTGCAACCCGTTTGATGCCCATTAGCAGGCAGCAGATGCAGAAAGACACTGTTGAAGAAGTGTATTTAAAAAACGCTGCGCAGATGGCTTCAAACGCCATCAAGCAGATGTGTGATCTGAAACACATGTGAAAAAAACATTTAGCAAAAGTGTTTACAAACCCAACACATCGCCTCCACCCAGAATGGGAGGAGTCTCATGCAAGGAGATGCAATGGAGGAAGAGGAGCGAAGAACAATCCGTGTATATATATATATATACATATTACTGGTAGTGAGATGTGTTGTTGAGGTTATTGAGGAGTCTTTGTGATGGACTTGAGAGCAGCTATTGGTTGGTCACTGGTTACCATGGTGATTGGGGCACCAAGGCGAAGAGCAGATGAGATCATAAGACTTGTATGTCTCTTTATGTATCTATAACAAGTATATGTGTATGTCTCTTTATGTATCTATAACAAGTATATGTGTATGTCTCTTTATGTATCTATAACAAGTATATGTGTATGTCTCTTTATGTATCTATAACAAGTATATGTGTATGTCTCTTTATGTATCTATAACAAGTATATGTGTATGTCTCTTTATGTATCTATAACAAGTATATGTGTATGTCTCTTTATGTATCTATAACAAGTATATGTGTATGTCTCTTTATGTATCTATAACAAGTATATGTGTATGTCTGTCTATGTATCTATAACAAGTATATATGTATGTCTCTTTATGTATCTATAACAAGTATAAGTGTATGTCTGTCTATGTATCTATAACAAGTATATGTGTGTGTCTCTCTATGTATCTATAACAAGTATATGTGTATGTCTGTCTATGTATCTATAACAAGTATATGTGTATGTCTGTCTATGTATCTATAACAAGTATATGTGTATGTCTCTTTATGTATCTATAACAAGTATATGTGTATGTCTGTCTATGTATCTATAACAAGTATATGTGTATGTCTGTCTATGTATCTATAACAAGTATATGTGTATGTCTGTCTAAGTATCTATAATAAGTATGTGTCTCTCTATGTATCTATAACAAGTATATGTGTATGTCTGTCTATGTATCTATAACAAGTATATGTGTATGCCTGTCTATGTATCTATAATAAGTATATGTGTCTCTCTATGTATCTATAACAAGTATATGTGTATGTCTGTCTATGTATCTATAATAAGTATGTGTCTCTCTATGTATCTATGACAAGTATATGTGTATGTATGTCTATGTATCTATAACAAGTATATGTGTATGCCTGTCTATGTATCTATAATAAGTATATGTGTCTCTCTATGTATCTATAACAAGTATATGTGTATGTCTGTCTATGTATCTATATTAAGTATGTGTCTCTCTATGTATCTATAACAAGTATATGTGTATGTCTGTCTATGTATCTATAATAAGTATGTGTCTCTCTATGTATCTATAACAAGTATATGTGTATGTCTGTCTATGTATCTATAACAAGTATATGTGTATGTCTGTCTATGTATATATAACAAGTATATGTGTATGTCTCTCTATGTATCTATAACAAGTATATTTGTATGTCTCTATGTAACTATAACAAGTATATGTGCATGTCTCTCTATGTATCTATAACAAGTATATGTGTATGTCTGTCTATGTATCTATAACAAGTAGATTTTGGTTTTTGTCTTGTCTTTCAAAAATGATTTTCCACTAACTAATATACACGATTTGCAAGGGGTTGTAATTATCGGCAATTATAATATAATACACAATCTTTTAACATTAGGAAATAGAGGAAACACAAAGTCCATACAGAGGCCTTTCTGAGTACATCTAGTTTAACGAACGGTTAGTAGGGGTTTCGAACCCCGGCCTCCCGTGTGACAGGCGCATGCGCAAACCGCTACACTAACACGCCGGCTGACGATAGAACAGGAAATACGCAAAGGACTATGGGTAATTCGCACACGTCTGTGGACAATATAGTTTTAACTCATTGTAAAAGTATATATATAAGTTAAGCATCGTTTTTTATTTTATTAAAAATATAAGTATTGGCTCAAGAAAGAGCCTCGGCTACATTAACTATCATAATCATCTGTACCAGCAGATCTCAGAAAAGCTTCTTGCCTTTGGAGAGACTTCTTATATGATAGTTGTTTTTTGTTTGAGTGAAAAATCTTGAAGAACAAACAAAAGACAGCCAGCTCCTAATCGTACAATAGGAGCGCTCTGTTGCCGGGCAGAACAGGAGGTCTCCACAAAAGCACAAGGTTTTTGTTTTGCTTTTATTGGCAACGATCTTTATTATCTCTTCCAGGTTTGGATGTGAAAAGAGGCATTAATTGTACTTTAATTAAATATCTTTTTTTTAATAAAGTAAAGCAAAAAAACATATTTACAAATTTAAATTGTGATCGATGACTTGGGGTTGGATAATTACAAGCACCTTCTGCTGGCTGAGGAGAGAAAAATATAAATACAGGGAAAAGACTGCCACTTTGATTCAGAGGAGGAACTTACATGGCATTCATGTTCGCATTATTCTTTGAGAAAAGAAAAGAAAACAAAAAAAAAAACATTTATATATTTACAGAACTCTCCTAAAAATGCATTTCCACTCGTGGAAGCAGAAAAGGCCGTAGGATTCGTCCTGTTAAACTTTTTCTTTTCTTTTTCTTCTTCTTTAAAGACATTTTTCAATAAAGTGGATTTCTGTCTGTATACTTATTTTTTCAAGTTTAAGCATTTCTATCTTTTTTCTTAAAAATCCAACGACAGGCTTTCCGCAGGAGGGGTGCAGCCCTCGCTCGTGCTTTTCTCAGTCAAGTTTGTTTGAAGCGCAGCAAACATCGGACTCACAGGAGAGGGTGTATCGGGGGTTGAGGGGGGCGTCGGGGGAAGGGTCGTCACCCCCCTCCCCCCTTCCCTCCCCCCAGCCTCCCAAAAGCAGCAAAATGGTCAAAGTTCATTGCCCCGCCCCTCGGTGAGACCGTCCTCATAAAGTCTGGAGTCCTTCAGGAGTCCACGGGCCTGACTTCGCCTCCCGTCTGAAACGTCCGCTAGACAGCGCTCCACTCTTCTTTGTAGTTTTTCTATTTTATTATAAAAACGCACACTCCAACCATCCAACACTCGGGAAACAAACACACACAAAAAAAAAAAATTTAAAAAAAAAAGTTAGCCGTCTACATGAGCGCGCGTCACGTAGATCAGAAAACCGTTACGGGACACGCAACCGCGCCGCGTTCACGCAATAAAGGATGAAGTCATCAAAAATATAAATGTGAACAGCCTTTTTTTTTTAAGTTTCTTTTTTTTTTTTTATATCTGTCATGAAGCAAAGTGTCTTGAATAGTGTTGCCGTGGCGAAGACGAGCCATTTGAAAAACAGGAGATAAACTTAAAAAAAAAGAAATACTGAAGGAAACAGCTTCATCTCCCGTGGCTTGCAGCGCTGCTCAGCATTCTCTATCTCATATCTATTCTCTCTATTGAATCCTGTTTTTTATTTATTTATTTCAAAAAAAGACATTCAGTTGCGCAAGAAACAAAAAAAACATAACGAAAAAAATCAAAAAAAGAAACATGATCGAATGTTCGATCCAAAATACAATCTCTCCCAGTTGAAGATTTTTTTTTCTTTTCATTCTGTTTATGCAGAAGTTTTTTTTTTTTACGTTGCCGATTCAGGGTCTGAATCCTCCGCTCTCCGAACTCCCACCAGTTCCTTCCCAGTTCCTCCCAGCGGTCCGAGGGTCCCCCCCCACCCCCTCCTCCCCCTTTAGCTGTTGTCGGACTCGTCCTCGGCCTCGCGGAGCCAGGTGAAGAAGGCGGTGACGGACTTCAGGGCCACGCCCTTGCCCTGCTGCTCGGCGGGGTCTTTGCTCGACTCCCACTTGTAGAAGGCCTCCTCCTTGATCACGTCCTCGTCGTAAAGCGTGTCAAAGAACATGCGCAGCAGATCTGGGGGGGAGACGGGGAGCGGTCACAACAGGCTTCACCACAATTTTAACTTTATTTTAAAGAATTCTTTAATGAAATAAAAAATCAAAATATTTTTAAGGAGCAGCGGGAATGATTTAGGGTTTAATTATCTGAAAATAAGCATCTGGTGTTTTAGTTTGCACCCTCACATCTACGGTGGCCCAGAACGGCCAAAACAAACACCAGCTTCTTCTTCTTTAGAAGACCTTAAAGGCCACCGTAGTCCTATCCGCTGGATGCCACTGAATCCGACCCACACTGCTCCTCTAAAGCCCGTTTCATATCAAGAAGTCATATTTTTTTGGGCTGAAAACCAAACATTTAGGGACTCAGGAAGTGGGAGGAGCTCACTGGCAGGTTGCTCCAGCTGCACCATCAGCGCCTGCACGGCGTACAGCGCCTGCAGCTCCTTCTGCTCGTCGCTCAGGTATTTGTGCAGCACCTTGGCCCGCTGCTTGATCTGCTCGCCGTCCACCTTGTTGGGGTTCTCGCCTGCAGGCGGGCGTTTGAGAAAGAGTTCAGTTCACGACACGACGACAGACTAGACTTTAAAAAGGGTTTACGGGTGCAGACTCACAGACGACCGCTGACTGGCAGACGCAGGTCATCAGGGCTCTGACGAACATGTTGGAGGACGTCTGCTGCTCGTCCAGGTTGGCCTGCACACGGAGAACGTCATTTAGGAACACGGTAAACGTCCTCTGAGTTATCATAAGGGTTTGTAGGTGAGCCTTCAGCTGCAGTAGCCAGGTTCAGTACCTTTAATTGAAAATCTCACATTTAAGGTGCTTGATTGAATTTCTTTAATTCCTTTGCAACCTTTAATGTGCTGGAAGTCTTAAAACTAAAAATGTCTTCATGCAGACTTTTCAAATGAAACAAGCTTTTTCTCCCCTGCAGAAAAGGTGAATATTAGGTGGTTTAATAGTAAAAAGATTATATCCTGTCTTTTTCTAGACACTTTTCCTCCAGCTCTTCCTCGAGACTTAAGGAAAAGACGCCTGCTCTGAGTATACATGCTACTCCATTAGCATGGCTACAACTGAAAATGGTCTCCTTTGCTCTGGTAAAGGGTTGTCTAGTGTTATTTAAGCTAACGGAGATAAGAAAGGAAGCTTTGAACCACCTTCTCTTAGCATTTAAATAATTAAATCAGCTCTCATCGTGACTTTCACTTAAACTAAGAGACTTCAGGGTCCTTACCCTCAGTTAGGAACAAATCATCACGCATATTATATTGTGAACGCAACCACAACGGACACAAAGATGGAAGTTAAAGATCCACTTCACACACCTCGACCCAGTCAAAGATCCTCTGGTCGTCGGCCTGGTCCTGGATCAGCCTCTCCAGCTGTTTGGTCAGCTCTGCAGAGCTCAGCTCCTTCTTGCTCTCCTCCTCCTCCTCCTCTTCCTCCTTCGACTCGTCACCCAGCGTGAACTCAACGTTCTGGTTAACGACACGGGGACAAAGCCAGGCGTCAACACACTGTTCACGCCACCGAGCCCTCGTTCACACAACAACCAGCAGAGGGGGAACCGCTTCCTCTCACCTGGTCGGTCACAAACTTGTTGACGTCCTCGTCTTCGGGGAGGAAGTCCTTCCATCGGAGGCCGGCCTCCCTCCACATGGTGCCGGCCTTTTTATGGCTCTAATGAGGGAGAAACAGGCACATTAGCTGGAACTGAATACAAATATTCATCAGTGACAGATTTAAGATAAAGGGTTATAGTTGATTGGCTCTCACCATTCCTTTGCAGAGTAAAGTGAGGATTTGGACCAGCAGGACTCCAGCTTGGCCCTGAGGGATCAGAGGCTTTGAAATCTCCCTGGAGGACCCAGAAAGCAGAAGGTTAGACATCAAACAGACAAAAGGTTATCTCCTCTCGCAGATTAAAATTTTTTTTAGGGCGGGAGGGGGTCAAGTGAGGCCCGGGACCGACCTGAAAAGCTCTCCCATGGGGATGCCTCCCTCGTGGAGCATGGGAGTGATCTGCTGTGCCAGGTACAGCCAGATGTGGGGCACGTCTATTGACATGTCTTCAGCCACCTCCAGGATTTCCTGAAGCCTGAGGAAACACACACACACACACACACAACGTTTATTCAAGGTTTAAAGGATAGAGAACGAGTTCAAAAAGCAGATGGGAAACACATTGACACCAACATTTCCCCTCTGGAATGAGAATGCAGCTTTAACACATGAAGCATAGACTTCTATACAACCAGAGGAGTCGCCCCCTGGTGGTCAGGAGAAAGAATGCAGCTTTAACACATTAAGCATAGACTTCTATACAACCATCGGAGTCGCCCCCTGGTGGTCAGGAGAGAGAATGCCGCTTTAACACATGAAGCATAGACTTCTATACAACCAGAGGAGTCGCCCCCTGGTGGACAGTAGAGAATGCAGCTTTAACACATGAAGCATAGACTTCTATACAACCAGAGGAGTCGCCCCCTGGTGGACAGTAGAGAATGCAACTTTAACACATGAAGCATAGACTTCTATACAACCAGAGGAGTCGCCCCCTGGTGGACAGTAGAGAATGCAGCTTTAACACATGAAGCATAGACTTCTATACAACCAGAGGAGTCGCCCCCTGGTGGTCAGGAGAAAGAATGCAGCTTTAACACATTAAGCATAGACTTCTATACAACCATCGGAGTCGCCCCCTGGTGGTCAGGAGAGAGAATGCCGCTTTAACACATGAAGCATAGACTTCTATACAACCAGAGGAGTCGCCCCCTGGTGGACAGTAGAGAATGCAGCTTTAACACATGAAGCATAGACTTCTATACAACCAGAGGAGTCGCCCCCTGGTGGACAGTAGAGAATGCAACTTTAACACATGAAGCATAGACTTCTATACAACCAGAGGAGTCGCCCCCTGGTGGACAGTAGAGAATGCAGCTTTAACACATGAAGCATAGACTTCTATACAACTAGAGGAGTCGCCCCCTGGTGGACAGTAGAGAATGCAACTTTAACACATGAAGCATAGACTTCTATACAACCAGAGGAGTCGCCCCCTGGTGGACAGTAGAGAATGCAACTTTAACACATGAAGCATAGACTTCTATACAACCAGAGGAGTCGCCCCCTGGTGGACAGTAGAGAATGCACGTTTTAAGAGCATCATAAAGGAACTGGTGCTGACCCCTTGTAGTACTGCTGCGTCTGCAGGATGCTGCTCTTGATGAGCTGGTGCAGAAGCAGCCCCATGCGCTCCCTGACGATGGTGCTGCGCTCCAGCGTCGACTCCAGCCCGTTTCGCACGAACACGAAGAGCAGCTGAGCGCTGTTCATCTCCTGCACACACTGCAGGGCCTCCTGCCGGGAGAGAGGGACACACACATTGTTGTGAGGATGTAACACACACTGAGGCAGGTACTACAGCATTACTTTAGTTTGTAGTTATATCTGATCGAGGGAAGCCTCTCTGATCACTAACTTTTCCAGGACTTTAAACCAAATTCCCATGACCAAACATTCAGTGAAATCTGGGTGTGTCCATGAAAAAGTGATAAAATGTAGTATTTAAACTAACAATGAGGATTCCAAAGCATACAGTATTCCTTAAAGGACACAAATGAATGAGAGACAATAGTTTGATTAAAAGAATAAACATTTATAGATATACTCAGCGTATGCCTGCTTATATTTTTTTTGATTGATTTATTAGACAGTAAAAAAATATAAAATAAATGCATAACAATATGCCAACATAGTGACATTGTACATTTATCAAAACTGTCGAGGATAACACAAGAAAGTTACAAAACTTATTTCCATTGTGGTCCTCGTAGTCTGATATGATGTCCAGGCAAGCTATAAATATGACTGAAGGTACCTTGCACACTCAACCACATACAAATACAAAACAAACACAAATATACACACTATAATAATAAATATTCATTAAGACTAAAAATTCTAATTAGCAATTAGCAACCATTCACCACAAGCTCGATTAAAACAGTAATCCGACTGGCTTAACTTAATCTCAACTGGAAGTTTATTCCATTCCATTGCAGCCATGTACAAAAAGGTATTTTGCCCAGAACAAGTCTTAAATCTACACGGAATTATGTCTGTGGCACTGCCTCTGGTTGAGTAGCTATGAGAGTTCCTAATAAGCTTGAAATAATCTTTAAAATATCTTGGCTCATTTTTGTGCAAAATCTTTCGAGTTAATCTCAGTTTCAGTTGTCTTACCCTGTTTTCAACTGTCAGCCATTTTAATTTCTTAAGTTCTGAAGAACCAACATGGTTTCTATTTTTGAGGTTTAAAACTACCCTGACTAACTTATTCTGTGCTGTTTGGAGTTGAACTTTAATTCTCTTAGGGGTGCTACTGTACCATGTAGTACAGGCATAATCAAAGTGTGGCTGAACTAAAGCATTAGATAACAATTTTAAAGTTTCTTCATTTAGAAACTGAGCCTTACGAGCCAGAAATGTAATTCTTTGGTTTACTTTTATGATAACCTTTTGACCCATACTTTCACCACTCACAGAACTATCTAAATCACAGCCCAAATATTTAACACATTTTTTAGTTTCAATCTGGATACCACCCACAGAAATGTTGAACTCAGAAGTCCTACTCAACCTAATTTTTGAACCAAATAGAATAGATTCTGTTTTCCCTAGATGCAAAGACAGTTTGTTCTCGATCAGCCATTCACTTATGTTATGTTATGTTATTCGCTTATATTTTGAGTCTTTCTTTTAAAAGCATATTCATTATTTCAAACTCAGCGTAAATGAACCACATGAACACATGAATATAACATTTACATGACTTTTACTAAACTTTGGGGATTTTAGTTTTTTTTCAAGGACTTTTCCTGTGTTTTCCATGTGCGTACCTTCATGTCGTTGATGTGGAGGTATTCCTCGATGATGGCTGTGGACTTCTTGCTCAGCTCTTCCTCGGTCAAGGCGGGCTTGGTGGGGATCGGGGGAGGCGTTGCAGCTTTCTCCCGCTTTACTGTTTACGCACAAAACAAAGAAATGCATAAAAATGGTATTCTACAAATCTTTCCAACTGCATAACTTGTTTCTATTCGTTGTCTAAACGTGCCGGTCCGATGCCCACCGCTCTCTTTGCTCCGGGCTCGGTCTCGGCTGCCTCGGTCGTCCGTCATGCTCGCCACCCGGCGGACGGGATCGGCCGACCCGCGCTGCTCCCGGTCCCGGCTCCGCTCTTCCGTCTCCCGACTGAAGCTGCGCTTGGTGACCTGCAGCCGGTTTCGGTCGAAGCCGCCGCCGCCGCCGCCGCGCTCGGAGCGCTCGAAGCGTTCGCCGCGCTCTCGACTCGAGCTGTTCCTGCAGGATGGGAGAGGGTCAGGACTCATCTCGGGAATATCGGTTTCAGTTCTCTTATAGATCGGTTACTTATTGATACTCTCATGGGTTGTTTTTGAATATTTTGTGAGGAAAAAAGATATCAAAGACGCAAAGAGAAAAGAGGTTTGAGGAGAGGAGATCTCACTCTTTAGCTTTTTAAAGGGCCGATAGTGGAACCGGTAACTGATCAAAACTCTGGGTTTTGACTAACTTAGAGCCGGGTTTCATGGGGCGTCCCATGTCTAATAACAAACCCACAACCGTTAGCTGTGTATGAGTTTCAATCCGAGTAGTCTTTGAGAACAGCGTCACCGTTTCTCACCTCTGAGGAACCCGTCGGTCTGAGTCCTGGGCTGAGCCCGAGGAGGCCGCCGCCGCCTGCTGTAAGGCTGAGAACCGGTTCACAGTGCTGGTGGCCGGACGGCCGCCTGGCTCCGAGCCTGGGGAGGAAAAAAAAAAAACATGGCGTTGAGTTTCAGCGGTGAGGCGATCAACTAAAAATATCCCATCGGGCTGCGAAACTTACCAGATTCGGCCGGTTTGGCAGTGGTGCCGCCGCTGCTGCCCTTTCCCCAACTCCCCCAGGTGCCCTTACCGCCGGGGGCGAGCAGCTGATTGTTGAAGTCGAGAACAGGAGTCTGAAAAGAAGAAGCTGAAGGTCACACACACTTCACCTGAACTCTGACGTATCAGAGATATCGTTTTTTGCAATTAATAGTCATAGTTTTAGCAGGAAGTGATGAAAAAAGGGGGTTTCTGATGCTCCTCCCCCTCCTACCTTAGTGATTTTGCTAAGGCGAGAGGTGTCGATGGGCCGGTTCTTGGTGGAGATGGGCACCGTATTCCAGCCCTCGTCCTGGGGAGGATTGGTCCGGCCGGGGGTGTGAGAGCCCCCGCGACCTCCGCCGCCCATCCGGCCTCCGGGGCCCGGATCCTTCCTGGAGATGAGGGACTGCACCTTCATTTGCTCCCTGTGCTCCTCCAGCTCGGCGTCCTTGTGGATCTGTTCGATGGTCTTGGGGCCCTGCTCGCCTCGCCGGGGCACCCAGTTGTTCTGGGGGAGGGAGGGAGGGAGACTGTGAGTACAGGGCAGAGGTGACATGGACCGTTTCCCTTTTGACATCATTTAAAGTTTCGTGAAATAAAAAGTGTCCGCCATGCAGGACCGGAGGAGTAACTTCTGTCCACGTCACCAACCACACGATGAACATTCTTGGTGAACCCATCGAGGAGTATTAACGCTGACAACACTGGATACCCATCGTGACTACGGTGCTCATGGGAGAAACTAGAAACCGAAAAGGATCAAGAGACCAACGTCCTTGTGACTCAAAGGGAAGCACAAAGGGTGAAACTGGGCCAATGTGCTGACTTGGAGCAGCTGGTTTTGGCTCGTTAGAGACTAAAAAACACTGAAGACAGCAGGTTTTGTAACACCGAGCTTCGACTACGACGCACTGGCTTTTGCAACAACTGCAAAAAGTACTGGACGTGACCATGGGACACGTTTAAAATGAAAATACTGGATGCCTTCTGTCGTGGACGAGCAACTAGAGGCAACCAGAAGAGAAACCGTGGCCTCAAACTACAAGGTTACGATGCGTTCAGGCTCTGAATTGGGGCGAGGAAGGTAAGTTCTAACGTTATCGTGATGCGTTCAAACTCGTAAAATGTAGCGTTGGTGATGAACGTGAATGAATCCAGTTTGAAGCAACGTGACCGGAGGTCGAGGAGCAGTGTCGATGGGTCATGTGGTCGTTACCCGTCGGAGGTCGATCACGTCCTGCAGCATGAAGCGGATCCTGGACGAGGTCTTCTTGTCCTTGATTATTTTCTCCATCTGATTGAAGTACTGGTCCATGCGAGGCTGAGGACGAACACGACAGTAGGGTGAGTTTACGGGGTTCATACATGTTGACCAATGGAGGTCCAGGACTTTTCCAGGACTTTTCCATAACTTTTCCAGGACTTTAAACCAAATTCCCATGACCAAACATTTAGTGAAATCTGGGTGTGTCCATGAAAAAGTGATAAAATGTAGTATTTAAACTAACAATGAGGATTCCAAAGCATACAGTATTCCTTAAAGGACACAAATGAATGAGAGACAAT
The DNA here is from genome assembly GCA_023566465.1 of Cottus gobio. NCBI lineage: Eukaryota > Metazoa > Chordata > Actinopteri > Perciformes > Cottidae > Cottus > Cottus gobio. The sequence goes on along the minus strand of CM042220.1, from coordinate 26,232,783 downwards.
AGTTTGATTAAAAGAATAAACATTTATAGATATACTCAGCGTATGCCTGCTTATATTTTGAGTCTCTCTTTTAAAAGCATATTCATTATTTCAAACTCAGCGTAAATGAACCACATGAACACATGAATATAACACATTTACATGACTTACTAAACTTTGGGGATTTTATTTATTTTCAAGGACTTTTCCAGGCCTGGAAATAAGCATTTTAAAATCCCATGACTTTCCCAGGTGTCCCATCTACACGCATCAGCACATGCACACATGTCGTACCTTGGCCTTCTCAAAGTCCAGGTCCTTTCCGATGGTGGACAGCAGTCTGCAGAGGCACTCCAGGGACTCGGCGTCGTGGTTTTTGAGCAGCTTCACGATGCAGTCGTGCATGATGACCTCTGTGAGCATCTTGAGCTTGAACAGCTCGCCGATGAACTTGATGTTGCCCAGCGAGCGCCTCCTGGCTATGTCCTTAGCTTGTTGCAGCTCATCGGTGAGCCGCTGCTTCTCCTCCGGCTAAAGAGAAGTGTAGAGGAGGGGGAGTGGTCAAATCCTGAGACACGCCCACTTTCGAATGCTTCCCAAATAAAAGAAAGGCGCCCATCCCATATGTTGTGAAGCAGAACGTTACCTCTGAGGCGGCATCCAGCTCCTTCTGCTTCCTCTCGAAGATCTCGTCGTCATCTTTATCCTTTTCAAACTCCTTCTGGCATCGATTTAGCAGCAGCTTGCGGAAATTCACAGTGGTTCCCGGCTTATCTGTGGTTTGGACTTTAAGCTGAAATAAAGAAAAGGAGGACATTTTAAAAAAAAACAGCAGGAAAAGACAGCGTGTAGGTTTATGTAGTGAAAGTCACTCAGTTCTGTTTGACTTAAAGGGATGGTTCGATGTTTTTTAAGTGGGTTGTTACGAGCAGCTAAATGTATTTTCGCCACCTAAAAGAAAGGCTCACCTAGAACAAAAATCAGTATTAGCTTAAGTTTACACTATATTTAAAATATTAATTTGTTTTTTTTTTTTCCTTTCTCTAAACTCCATCTACTGTCGATCAATCAGTGAATTATCATCACAATGAATGTTTTTTTACCCACGAAGAAGAATTAAAAAAGTCAAACGGACCTCAGATGAGAACCGTGTCGCATTATATTCAAGTTCAGTGAATTTAGATAAGTGAGTCTGATGCGTGAGGAGACTGTTGCATTGTGGGTTGTTTGTAGCTGTCCATATAAAGAGTGTTTTCTGCCAACAGAAACAAACCAGGAAGCAGAAATCATTCAGAGTTGAGAATGAGGAGCTCAAACAAACAGAACATAATTATGACCAGTTTAAAAAAAAAAAAAATTTCCCATGCAATCAATATTGTATTTGTCATGAGTACTTTCACACAGAACGCAAATATTACGAAAAACTATTTATTTCCCCCAGAAGGAAGTAAAAAAATAAAAATGTCTGAGCATCGACCAACAGACGTATATTCAAAATGTGCTCTGTGGTGTACAACATCCTGCCGTTCTCACCTTTCACAATAAAAGCCCTGGACATATTAACTGCGCAACCGCTTACCGGAGGAAACAAATTCCATCGGAGCCGCTCATAAAAAGGAAACTCAATAAAAATAGCCGACAGTAGCTTCAGGCCGTTCACCTCAGACGGCCTGTCAGACGCTACTCTGGGTCAAAAGAAAGGATTGTCCTCCGCCTGCCTGCATGAATCTTGATTTTAGGGTCATTTATTTGTCACGGCATCACTGTGTTAAGGCCTTTATTGTCTCCTTTGATCAATTCATTGCATCTCGGGGAAGTTTTTCCCAGCAGGACGAATTCAAAACGTAGTTTTTCATCTCCAATAAAAAATATAGCCCCAAAAAAAACAGGGTTTAAAACATTGTTTTAGCAGGCTTATACAGATGCAAACCATTTTGGAGTTTCCTGTTTAACACACCGAACATTCAAGCTTATTAGATGCATATTTCCACTTCGTGTGCTTACTTACCCCCATAAGGCAGCGGCACATGTTGGCGTAGGCCACCGAAAAGTCCGGCTCGGAGATGGCCTTCTCGAAGGTGAGGTCGATGACTCCTTTCAGCCGCTCCTCGGTGTCAATGGTCAGCTCCGTCACCTGTTTCATGAGCTGCTGAAACTTCTGCGGCGTCAGCTTGTTGAGGATGCTGCGAACCCGCTTGAACAGCTCCTGGGTCTTGATGTTCTCCGAGTCGTTGTCCTCGGGCTCCTCCGCCGCTCGGGTGCGGGAGGCCTTTTTGGCCGAGGGCTTCCAGGCCTTCTCCGCCTTGTTCAGCTGCACGTCTTCGCCCAGCGACATGGTGGTGGTGAACTTGCGCACCTCTTTCCGCGGCATCTGTTGGGAGCGACGGGGACCGCCGACCCCCATGTCCCTGCCCATACCCGGAGGCTGCAGACGAGAAGGAGGGGCAAAGACACAGCGTGAACCTTCAAGACGCACCTCAGGGTTCAGACACATTGTGACCAATGGATTTCCAGGACTTTAAACCAAATTCCCATGACCCAACATTTAGTGAAATCTGGGTGTGTCCATGAAAAAGTGATAAAATGTAGTATTTAAACTAACAATGAGGATTCCAAAGCATACAGTATTCCTTAAAGGACACAAATGAATGAGAGACAATAGTTTGATTAAAAGAATAAACATTTATAGATATACTCAGCGTATGCCTGCTTATATTTTGAGTCTCTCTTTTAAAAGCATATTCATTATTTCAAACTCAGCGTAAATGAACCACATGAACACATGAATATAACATTTACATGACTTTTACTAAACTTTGGGGATTATTTTCAAGGACTTTTCCAGGCCTGGAAATAACCATTTTAAAATCCCATGACTTTTCCAGGTTTTCCATGACCGTATGAATCCTGCTCCTGGATCATGTTGACTTACCGGTCCTCTGCCGCCGCCGCCTCCACCACCTCCTCCTCCTCCTCCTCCACCACCTCCTCCTCCTCCTCCACCCATTCCAGGCCTGCCGAGGTTGGCATAGGAGGGTGTGAAGTCGGGGCCGGAGTTCATTGCTTGGAGACGACTGGGGTCCAGTTGACGAAGAGGAGTCTTATTCGCCTAAAAGGACCACGAGTGAAACTTCATTCAGATATTCTGGACGATACAATACCGTCATGCTTCTGGGCAAATATAATATATTATAAATATAAAATAGTGAGATGTGGCACCTTGTCCAGGACAACGTCGCTGATGGCCGGCAGACCCTCGGGCTTGTTCATGCTGGCCGAGCTGTACTGGAAGCCCAGAAGGAACTCCCGGTCGTAGTGCTTCTTGTCCTCCGCGTTGATCGGCTTCCATTGTTCTGAAAGAGAAACAATTAGCTGATCGTTCTATTGAAAACAAAAATATATATTTAAAACCCATTCAAAAATCCTTATATCCTATTGAATTTTATTAAATAAGTGTGAATTTGATATATTCTATATTAAATCAGATGCTGTGTATTACATCATTTTCAACCCAAAAAGAGGTACTAGGGGTTATATCTCAAAGGTTGAGAGCCGCTGCTTTAGACATAACTGTAGATATCGTCATGCCTCATAATGTCCACAAGGTGGCAGAGAGACAAATAAAGTAATCAATACATTCATGTGTAGTATATGTGGCTTGTTTCATTTTTAGATCAAATCCCATGTGGGTGCATTGAAGATGAATTTAAGTCAGTGTTTAATGAGGCGTTTGTGTTTTGTTTGCATTTTGTTGCACAACCCTGTTGTACGACGACGGCAAAAATAAACTTGCAACCTCGTAAAAACTATGCTAAAATGTATTCTCATGTGCTTTTATTTTGAAGGCAGATGTTCCGTTTACCAGTTTGTGTGTTTATATATAATGAAAGCAAAGCTTAAAGGAGGCCTTGACCTACAAAGCTAATCTAAAACATTTTAATCTCCTTGTTCAAACCTCTTCTTGTGCCTGTTGATGAAATATTAGATCCCTTAACTATCGTTTTCCACAGAAGCACAATCGGGTGAAAGGCCGCTCCCTCCGTTTCCACAAAGCAAACATAAAACGTGCTCGACCGACACTTCACCAACTCGTGAGCGGACGCGAGATAAGATCGGTATCAAGGTCCAGAGATGAGACCCACCCTCTTTGTACTGGTACTTCTTGTCTGTGATGGCGTTGGGCTGAATGTTCTCGGCGTCCAGCTTGCCCTCCTTGTCCTCCTTGTCCTCCCAGGTCAGGTCGGGGTCCTCCGGGGCCGGAGGGGAAGCAGCAGGGGGCTTGGCCTCCGGGGCCGGGGCCGGCTCGGGGGGAGCCACCACTTTCTCCTGGTTCAAAGACGGGAGAGGGGTTGGGAGTCAGAGGTGGGGGGCAGGAAGCCTCTTTTCTCACTGGACTATGGTGACTAGGGGTTGGTTTGAGTTGTACACCGAGTTGAGGCTTAAATCAGGTTGTAAAAGCATGGAAATTAATTAATAAAGCATCACTGCACACACGCACCTCTTTAAAGGCATCCAGCAGGTCTCCCACCGCCTCCTTCTTGTTCAGATCCTTCATCTTCCTCTTTTTCTTTGGCACAGAAACGGCGGCTAAAAGAAGACGAACACAATCAGCCTCAGATTGAGACGAACGTATCTGGAAGAAGAGTTTATTTTAAAGCCCGTCGTAAGCAGCTGACCTTGCATAGTAGCTTCTACGAGGGCCGGTGTGACCGCCTGGGGAGGAGGCGTGTCCTCCCTCTCCTCCGCTGTGGGCGAGGGCGGAGCGAGCCCCGCCTCCGGCTCGCTTTCAGCTGTGGAAACCGTGTCCGCGGGAGATGGCGTCTCTTCCGAGGTCGCCTCCACGGAGGAGGCGGGCACTGGGGCGTCGTCTTCTTTGATGTGCAGGGCGGCCGGAGGAGCCGAGTCTCGAACCTCGGGCTGGGCGGGTGCCACCCGGTCCACCGGAGCCTCAGGAACCTCCTGGGCAACCGGCGCCGGCTGTTCAACAGCCGCGTCGGCGACGGGCGCCGCCTGAATGACGGGCGTAGGAACCGCTTGAGTGACGGGCGTAGGAACCACTTGAGTGACGGGTGTAGGAACCACTTGAGTGACGGGCGTAGGAACCGCTTGAGTGACGGGTGTAGGAACCGCTTGAGTGACAGGCGTAGGAACCGCTTGAGTGACAGGCGTAGGAACCGCTTGAGTGACAGGCGTAGGAACCGCTTGAGTGACAGGCGTAGGAACCACTTGAGTGACAGGCGTAGGAACCACTTGAGTGACAGGCGTAGGAACCGCTTGAGTGACGGCCATAGGTGCCACTTGAGTGACAGCTGTCAGTGCCGCCTGAGTGGCAGCTTTAGGTGCCGCATGTGAGACGACCGTAGGTGCCGCTTGAGTGACGGGTGTCGGCGTCTGTACCGCCTGAGTGGCAGCTTTAGGCGCCGCTTGAGTGACGGCTGCTTGAGTGACGGCTGCTTGAGTGACGGCTGCTTGAGTGACGGGTGTAGGCGTCGGTGCCGCCTGAGTGGCAGCTTTAGGTGCCGCTTGAGAGATGAGCGTCGGTGCCGCCCGAGTGACGGCTTTAGGCGCCGCATGAGCGACGGGCGTGGAGGTTAGCGTGACGGGCTCCTCGGTGACGTCCGGCTCGGCGATGGGACTGTCGTCGCGCTCCGTCGAGCCGTCGGCGGGCACCTCGGGGTCTCGAGGGGCCGGCAGCGGCAGCCCGTTGGGGAGGCGGAGCTCCTCCGGCTGTGCAATGGGGGACTCCAGAGGGGCCTCCGGGTGGCAGGGTGGCCCCCTGACCGACGGCCCTTCCGGCTCCGCCTCTGCGACGCCGTTAGTGGCGGAGGGGGGCGTGTTCGGGGAGGCAGCTGCCTCTTTCGCGTTGGCCGCCTCCTCTTTTTTTACCGCCTCCTTTGCATCTGCGGTTTTCTTGTCCGTTTTGCCTTGGGGGGCCTGGTCGGGGAGGGGCGCAGGGTAGGCGGGCACCTCGGGCGCCGACTGGGGGGGCGGGGTGGCTTTCCTGGGAGGCGCCGGAGCATCCATCACATATGCAACAAGAGCACCGGGTGCAGGAGAGGGAGTAGTGTCGTGGAAGCCCTTCGCTTCTGAGGGAAGAGGGGAGGCGGGGGGCTTAGTGTTCGTGTCAGAGGGGGGGGCCTCCGCGGGGGAGGGGTCGCCCTTCGCAGGTTCAGGGGTCTTTGACGGCGGAGGGGGCGTCGGTTTCCCTCGGTCATCTGCAGGGTCAGGAAAATATGTTTAAGACGTCTGAGAAGCGAGTTATGTTTTCATAATCCATACACACACCACCACATCAAAAGGTTTTCACAGGGACTCCTAATTTACATGAGCTCGTAAATATCGGCTTTTAAATAAAAATGTTTCATAATTAATGTCAGTCAGCCTATACATAGATACATAATGAATAAATAAAAACGCATAAAGAAAGACATTTAAAAAAAGGAAATTTAGATATCCTAAATCTCTGCAGCTCTTTTCGGACGACAATTTCACATATCTTGGTTTTTCGTAAAGCAACCCCTAACCCTGAATAAATATTGAAACTGTACTTTTACTGTACTTGTATATCTGTGTGCACGTGGCACTCACCTGGTCGGACCAGTGTCGGTGTGACAGCAGCTGTGACGCTCTCACCGTTGGACTGAACCAAGGCTGTACTTTCTGATATGGCGGTCTGTTGGGACACACACACACACACACACACACACACACACACACACAGACAAAGTAAAGTATGACAACTCATTTTTCTATTTGAAGAAGAAGAAAAAAAATAGTTCCAGGTAAGATCCTTGTTGGATACCAGAACCAGACTCCAGAGCTTAAAGAGCAGATCCTGGATGAGTCTGACAGGTTGTATGTAACACATGCAGAGCGCTGGCCGTCGGCCACATTCCCAGTAAAGCAGTAACATATGGACGACGCAGGCAAGTCAATTCTTGTTCCAAATACTTGGAAGGCTGCGATGGACGAAGCTGACATTTACACATTGGGAAGTAGAAACATGTGGCAGTCAAGTCGATTTTTACTGTACTCCAATATCACAAATTTGAAATAAAATTAAAAGATTTTAAAAAATGCATTTGATTTGCGTGGTAGCTCACCTGTGGTGGGGTTGGGGTTGAGCCACTTCGGGCCCCGGACATAATCTCCTCTGTGATGTCTCGGCCTCCTTGGTTCGGGTCTCTTATTCTGATCTATGGAGGAGGAGAAAGAGATCTGCCGTCAGTGGATGAAAGGAAGAGCAGCGAAGAGACGACTGTATAGGTCAGGATAAGCCCGAAGAAGAAGAAGAAGAAGATCCTCCCTTCCCAAAAACGCAAGAGAGAGTGTTGAAAAGGTTTTTTCGGAGCGAGAGGGCCTTCCCATGATGCAACGCCGCCAGCCCTGTGGCGCTCGCTGGCTGCCTCCGATTCAATGAAAGCTGCATTTCTCACATTGTGAACACACAAAAAAAAAAAAAAAACAAAAAAAAACACCAAACGCCGTGCAAATTCCTCCGCTTCACAGCTGAATGTGCTTCGGCCGGTCGAGCCGAGCACCGAGCTGAGCGACTTAGAAAAAAAAAAAAAAAAACAGAAAAGGAAAAAGGGCGAATTGTCAAACAAATCCCACGGTGGAGGCGACGCACAACCAGGACGCGAAAATCAGGTCGCTCGCTCACAAGGAGTGCCCATACATTGCAAAACACATGCTTTTTTCCTATCCAGCTCTCTTTCTCCCCCCTCTCTCTACATTCTTACCACCGGTGGTCAGCGCTGTCATGCAACTGGTATGAGTCACAGCGCTGCCCAACCAGTCCCGTGGACGAGGATTAAACTGCAAAAGTTGAGCCGCCACACTCTCTGGCCTACTTTGGACAATATTTGCTTGTCGCCACTGACCTTTTTTCCTCTGGTTCAACTCGTGTCTGTCTCTCTCTCTCTCTCTCTCTCTCTCTCTCACAAACCCTCGCGGGCCTCTCTCATCCCGGGGCCAGACTTTTTAAAAACCCCCACAGAGCCGTGAAGTTGCTCCCCCACCTCGGCTCAACACATCCAGGCTGATCAGAGCGCTGCAGGCCTGCAGAACAGGGCTGGGCCCGACTGTCAGCGAGCTAGCTAGCACCAACGACGCTCATACGCTGAACCGATCAGGGAGGGGGAGAGGAAGGAGGGGGGGAAAAAGAAGGATAAAGCGACTGGCCTTGTAAAGCTATGGTATTGGAATGTGCAAACCCTCCCACTGAGACCAGCAGACAGTTAAAGGGGCCGGAGTGGGAAGGAGGGGCCGAGTAGTGGGGGAGGAGGAGTTGTAGGAAGGAAAAGAAGTAATCGTTATCAAATGAGCTGAAGCTAGGAGGAGAAACTCCCCTTTTTTGTGCTCTCATTCTCTCGGTCCACTCTGTCATTCAAGCCACTCTTTTAGGTTTTTTTCCAGGCTCGCCCCTTTTGAGGACGGTACAGGAAACCAGTACAGGAGGAGGAAGAGGAGGGAGGAAGAGGAGGAGGGAGGAGTGGGGTGCCACAGCAGCAGAGGAAGGCTGGTTGGTTAGCCCTTCCGGCTCAGAAGGGGGAGGAGCCACGTGGCCACGTGGAGCTGAGCTATGTGCTGACATGTCCTTCACCCCCCTCTCTCTCTCTCTCTCTCTCTCCCTCTCACTCTGGGTTTTCTCTTTGACACTCAGGGAGGTGGAGCGCAAAACAAGAGGAAAGTGGAGGAAAAATAAAATGCATGTAACCGGGAACGAAAAGGTACAAACTGGGTTCAGGAACATGACAGTCCAAAGCTGTCTTTTCTACATCAAACCAGACGCGCAAAACAGACACACAAAGCCACACTGTGCTGTGAATGGAAGGTCACAGATCGCCCACACTGAGGCCTCTTGATCATCTTGGATCATCTCATCTTAGCTTCACCACAAACCCATGTGTTGGAGCTCAGCGCTAGCTAAAATTAATCTCAAGACACACATCCATGAGAATACAGCCACTAGATAAACGAGTTATCGATATAGAAGATTTCTGCACAGAGGATTACAGTGTTGGAGGATGCATGAAACGAGTGAAACAAGTTGGAAAAAAACAATAAAACACACTTAAAACAGTGCAGGAGAGAGAACATTTTGATTTCCAGCTGGATAAAGAGTCCAGCAACCAGCGTCACAGAAGTGTTGAAACGTAAAAGAGGGAAGAGGACTACACGAGGCGCCATCTGGGGCCTCGGTTCACAGCGAGCTACCACATACCAGGCGAAGGCCATCTTAGAGAGCAGAGGAAACACGAGACACTGTAGGAGTGAGCGAATACGTCGCTCGGCTACAGTCAAGTTCACCCGCTATCTGCTTCCATCAGTAAACTGAACCCGACGTCCAGACTCCAGGAATGACGCCACAATCGCGCTTTAGGAGGACTTGCAACACGCTGCATTATCTCAGCTGGCATCGGGTCAGCGGGTTCGGATGGAGAAACCAAAACGGTGTTATTTGTTCGTGCTACTGTAAACGAGTCGTTATGTAAAACACAGAACAGGGTCGAAACGGACCGTGACTCTAACGCCAAGTTAAAGCCTTCAGAATATAAGCAATTTGGAGTTTTTGTAAAGTTCTAAAGCCGCAGAGGCAACATCGTTGCCTCCCAGTTACGAGAATAGAATCGTCAGTAGAGGCTAATGTAGCCTGAAGCTAGCCCAGATGGCAACCTCCAGTAATGAAAAGTGAATGCGGAAGTGTTTTAAAACCACCAGGGGGTGACTCCTCTGGTTGTATAGAAGTCTATGCTTCATGTGTTAAAGCTGCATTCTCTCTCCTGACCACCAGGGGGTGACTCCTCTGGTTGTATAGAAGTCTATGCTTCATGTGTTAAAGCTGCTTTCACTCTCCTGACCACCAGGGGGCGACTCTTCTGGTTGTATAGAAGTCTATGCTTCATGTGTTAAAGCTGCATTCTCTCTCCTGACCACCAGGGGGTGACTCCTCTGGTTGTATAGAAGTCTATGCTTCATGTGTTAAAGCTGCATTCTCTCTCCTGACCACCAGGGGGCGGCGACTCTGGTTGTATAGAAGTCTATGCTTCATGTGTTAAAGCTGCATTCTCTCTCCTGACCACCAGGGGGCGACTCCTCTGGTTGTATAGAAGTCTATATAAATGACTCTACTTCTCTCTTGATGTATTCCCTCAGTAAACATTGTAAACATGAGTTTATGTCTCAATCTCTAGTTTCAAGGCATCAAACCGCCGGTCCACAAACTATTTTCCCCGAAATAGTAACAATCAATTGCACTTAAACTGTTTCTTCAGAGACGTATTCTCTGTACTCGATATAAATAAACCAGCTCATTAGATACCGGCCCCGCCTCTCGGCTCGCTGCAGGCTGTTTACATTCGAGCGTTACTCGAGCGTTATTATTTTCCCACCTGCTTCGTGCCAAGTCCCGACTCGACGTGCTGCGACTGGCCACCTGCACGTGGAGATCCGGCCACGATGACGTCGCCTCTCCGAAAACCATTCGAGCGCCTCCAGACTAACTGCATTTGGTCCGGCAATGTCAGGCTAACCCTCAAGATAATTACTATCGTCTTAATAACTTTTTTTTAAAAATAACTTTCATTCGCTCCTCTAGCTCCTTGTTCCCCGGGTGGAAACTCAGAATATATGTAGTATATTTTACTTCGAAGTAAGAGGAACTGAACAAAACCACGTTTTTATTCTCCAACAGGAAGATGACGACATTTAGATCAGTTTCATGACTGATATTTAAATATTCTCACTTGCGAATAAAGTTTTCTGGAGGCGTTTCTTCTGGTTTCAGAAGAGACACTTTCGGACACATCTTCCCTAAATGCATCTCCCTTGTTGCTCACTGGCTTTCCTCAGCTTTAAGTTTACAGATGAATGTGGTTGCAGTGTGTACCTGAATGCATCGTGCATGTTGCAGGGATCAAACCCATCATCCGAGGACCAAAAACATGAGTAGTCTGTAATGCCACCGGGGCATCGGTTCTGATCCGGACCCGTCAGCCCTTCTCCAGAAGCCTCCTCATAAAGTGTGTGTGGTGTAGCGAGCGTACCTGTTTCCGTTCCCGCTTGGTGGCGATGTGTTGGGGGGGCTGAGGTGGGGGTTGCGGCTGCTGTTGGGGGGCCGGGTTCATGATGACGGGAGCCGCCTGCACCGAGGGGCTGAACTGAGGCTGGGCCGGGTAGTAGGCCCCTGCTGTGGAACACACACACACACACACACACACACACACACACAGAGATTTATAAAGCGAAGTCTTCTCAGTCCCAACGATGGACGCTCTGCATGTTGGAATCAGTCAAATAACCCGGGACTGAGCAACTTCACATTTATAAAACAGTTTTAAATCTATCGCAGAAGCCTTTCAGGGTCATTGTCACAACCGTTTTGTCCAAAATGAAGGAAACAAAATAAATGAAGGGCCTTAAAATAAAAGAAACTGAATATTTAACCAACTCTGTTATTGCATTATTAAATAAATACCACAGCTTGTATGACCTTTACTTTTATACAAGTTGACTTTCTCATTTTGCTTCATTAAAAAAGGGGAAACTTGCATCATCATTCAAACAAACACTGCATCCCGCCCCATGTTGTTCAGAGTCCAACTGGATGTTATTAACATTGCTCAATTTATTCAAACCAATAGTCAAAAAGCCAACGAGATATATGAAACAAAATAATCCTCACGGTTGACATTTTTGCCTGAAAATCAATGTTTTTGGGTTTAACCACCAACGCTAGTTTGCATGCAGTCTGAGTGACAGGTGACTGTAATTAAATATTAATAAAAAGAAAGTCCCCAATTGATCCATTAAGTTAAGTTAAGTTCTTCACTTATTGCCAAAAGTAAAACATCTCAAGACGGCTGAAAGCTGCAACCTCCCTCTTGCCCTCGTGAGCCCACTGATTGACTCGGGTCTGCACCTGGAAGTCACCGCCGAGGGGCTCGGCCCGCCGGCTGCTGCCAGCGGGTCCAAAGACCCTCTTTCAGTAATGTCAACAAGCCGTCCGCCCACTCGGAGGCATTAACCTGCAACCGGCCTCCGCTCCGACCCTCAGAGTGCAGAGGCCTCTCGCTCTTCCTCCTCTTCCTCCTCTTCCTCCTCTTCCTCCTCTTCCTCCTCCTGCATTTCAGGCTAACTCACATTACTGAGTCCGCATTGTTGACCAGGAGCAGCGCAGACTAAATATAGTCAAAAAACCACACCGGCTGGGGGGAAAGGGAGCGCGCGAAAGGGAAAGGGAGGGAAGACGGACGGGGAAAGAGAGAGAGGGGGAACAGAGCACGCTCAAAAAGAAGAAAGAGACGTTTCTTAAACGGCGACCCGATGCTCAGAACCAGAGAGGACGAGGAGACCTGGATCCTTATGAATAAAAGGAGCGACACCTACCCTCAGAGTCCTGCTGCTCTCGAGACCCTCGGTTCCCCATGCTGAGCGTCTGCCGAGCGCAAAAATGTGTGCGGATAGAGGGAGGGAACGGGGGAGAAAAAGAAAAGGAGAGGGGGTTTCTCTTCAAACCCCCTCTCTTACGTCTTCCTGTCCTCGCTACAGGTGCCCTCTCCGAACCACGGCTTCAACTCTCAGCGTTCCCTCTTGCAGCGAGTCGCTCCTCCCTCTGACCTTCCTGATTCCCCCCTTCCTCCCTCCCCCACACACAGTATGCTGGCGGTCCGGCTAAACTATTCAGTCGTGGCTCTGATCCGCCTCGTAGCCCTCCAGCCGGGTCTGATCTGGCACCACAGGAGACTGGAGAGGCCGGGCTGTGAGTATGCACACGTATGTGGCGTGTTGAGCAAATCCCTCCACTTGGGAGGAGGGGTCTTAAAAATAGTCCCCCTACTCCGTCAGCACGGTGTGTGTGTGTGTGTGTGTGTGTGTGTGTTTTACTTGACTGCTTCAAAAGGAGTCAATGGTCAAACAGGGGGGGTTGTTTGCTGGGCATGAAGCGGTTAATGGAGCGTGACAGTGGTGCATTGTGGGTCCTCGGGGCTTGAAAAAGTTGAATCACTTCCAGATGTACAATGAATCCGGACGGCTGTCTCGTCACCTGATGAAACCGGAGAAGCCTCCGGACACCTCCACGCCTTCAAAGGAGGCCGGAGTTTGAAAAGCCACGTCTGTCTCTCTCTCTGTGTCACATGACCGGTTATTCAGGGTCATGTGACAGCCTCACGTCGCGACACTCCATGTGACTGGCAGACTGAACAATGTGACAAACACCCAACACGAGCTCTCTCTCCTGCGACGCAACTAAACAACTAAAACATGCAAATAAATCCACTGAAGTAGAGACCAATAAAACAAACAGAAAAAGCCGTTAAAGTATTTTAGAGGTACTTTGTTAGTTTCTTTTTGCATCAGTCTAATTTGAGTTAAAAGGTACATTTTTACAATTGTATATAAAATTACAAAACATTGTTGTTATATCCAGACAACAATAGTGAAAAGGTCAATTAAATTATGTTAGAATATGGAAAAAATAGAGTTGAATGCACTCCTTCACCGACAAAGAAACTTGAATATAATCCAATATTTAACACAAGCAACTTTTTTTTTGCCTCCTGCATTTCACACCAACTGCCCTTTAATAAAACAGCCATCTAAAAACAGTATGAAAAAGCCAATTTCAGTCTGCAAACTATATATTTCATAACCATTCACCAGACATTTGTGCACATGCGCTGGTGTTTACAGTCCTGTAGTCAGGCCTTGTGTTGTTGATGAGCTACAGTTTAAACAAAGACATCACATAGTTGGGATGCCTGTGTGTGTGTGTGTGTGTGTGTGTGTGTGTGTGTGTGTGTGTGTGTGTGTGTGTGCGTGTGTGTGTGTGTGGATGGCCATGATTACGAGCCATTAAAGGAAGACGAGTTCTTCTGTAAACACTGATATGGGAAGCAGTACAAAACTAACAGGAATGTTTAGGTGGAGGTCTGGACGTTGTCTGTCTGCTGCTCACAAACAACAACAACAACCTTCACAGAAGCCACGTGCAAGTCCACCGATGACCTTGGTAGGTTTCTTTAAAGGCCATTAGAGGTGCAGAAATGGATGTGGTCGACTTTGCATCACCAGAACATAATCGTTATTACAACGAATTGAGGATGTGCAATATTGAGATGCATTGAATTTACTCGTAGAATGCGTTTTCTCATGTTTATTAACAAGAGTCGTGCTTTGTGTTCAACCTTCTCGGTGTAAAAACTGTTTCTTTTGGGGGGCAGCCGTGGCTCCTGTGTCCTTAGTGTGTCTCTGTGTGTGTCTCTGTGTGTGTGAGTGGCTCAGGTGAGGCCCCAGGTAGAGCCTCTTACCATAAGTACCATAGTCAGCGGAGCTGGTGCCTTGGTAGAAGCCGGGGGTGCCGGCCGGGACCGGGTACTGCTGGGGGGTGGCCACGTAGGTTGCTGACCGGTACTGAAGGAAACAAAGAGGAGGAAGATATTATATTATAATCTGCTCAGATAATTGCTTTTGTTGCTGCCGTTTACATTCCTTACGAAGCAAATTCAAGAAAATGCACAACAGGAATGCACCACTGTTAATTTTCTTGTCTTTTTTTTGTAAATGGGCTACACCTGCACTGTTGTGCATCCCTGTGTTGCATAATGACAATAAATGATCCTTCCATTGTTAAGATACAATCCTGCACAACAATATACTTCTTTCTCTTCACAACACACAGCATTAAACCATTTAAAAAAGGTACTAATCCATGTTTACAGATTGGAATATTTCTTGTTTGGATTCAAACAAAAGCTCCATGTTACAGATATGATATGCGGTAAAGGGTGTGTCCTGTTAGCTCAGCTGTCCGTACACAATCCGGCTCTGAGCGGTCCGAGCTGCCCTACCTGTCCCGGGATGAAGTAGGCGGGTCCCTGCGGCGAGTTGGGGAAGGGCAGCTGTTGCCCGGGGATCATCATCATCTGAGAGCCAGGACCGGCCTGGTAGACGTGGGTGGGCGTCACGGGCCGAGGGCCGCTGTTGGGAGGGACGCCCCGAGGCCCGCTGCTGGGCGGCAGGCTGGCCCTGTTGGTGTAGTAGGGCTGGGGGGGGAGCACCAGACGAGGAAGAGGAGAAGGGAGGAGGAGGAAGGGGCGAGAGAGAGAGACTTAAATGAGTTACCTTTCTGAACCCTCCAACATGAAATCCTCCCCCTCGCCCTTTAAGCCTCCATCTCTTGGCCCGGGCCGAATAGCTGGTAGTTTGTCCATGAATCTGTGGCTTGAATCCAGCTGGAAACACATCGCGGTTCATTCAGAGCCTCGTTGACATTCAGCCGCCGAGCCAACGAAGCACAGCGCTGCCAAACGTGGGACACATACGCTCCTCAAGACGAGTGAGGGGGGCAAAATAAAATAAAGGGAGGGGGGCAAAAAAAAAAACTGAAGAAAGAGGAAATTGAGTTACCTGTAGCGGCCTGAAGCTTCCCTTCAGCAGCACAAACACAGGTCACACAGACAATGGAAGCAATAAGAGGGGGGATGGGGGTGAGGGGGGGGAGGGAGAGAGAGAGAGAGAGAGAGCACCACAATCAGTTAGAGCAAAGCACCCAGAAACTGTCCATCCTGAGCCGAGCCGTGAATCCACAAGCAGCATGCAGAGAACAGGCGGAGCGGTGAACCAGAACAAGAGGCCTCGCTGCTCTGGAATCAACCCACCGGCGCTGGAAGATGTGCACGGATCCCTAAACGCTTCACTAAAGCGCCATTTAAATACTTAAACACATTCCCACAGATACAGCAGGGGAACTATTAGATGCAAAAACCTCTACAGTAGTATATAATATAATAATATGCTGTGCCATGAAGCTAATGTCATATGTTTGGCATCATAAAATCAATAATTAGCCTCATGCATAAATCTAAATCTATTTCCTAAAAAGCAACCCCCATGTTTTTAGTGGTGGTCGCCTCTAACATGTGTGCGGCCGGGTGGGAGCTGCTGTTAGTACCTGTTGGTGTATAGGCCGGGGCCCGGGGGCAAACTGGAGGAAGAGAGGCAGACAGGACAGAGGTTACAGACAAGAGGCACCAGGTGCATGCGCCACTCGTCACCGGAGGCCAGTTCTGCACCGCGAAGACTGAGGACGGAGGTCTGAGGAGGGGCTGCATGGAGGCCGGTACGAGGCCGACAGCCGGTGGACGGGCGCAGTTGGATTTTAAAAAAAAGGTAAAAAACAGCTGAAGTGAACACCATATTTGGGATGTCAGACAGCTCTATTTCCTGCAGAGTACTGGATTCATCTTTGCTCTTTTCCGATTGACCAACGCGGCAATTTGACGTTGCAGAAAGTGGAAGTTGCTGGTTTCTTTGTGTCAAAGGGTCAATTCAGATTCCCAGAAGTCGCACAATAACTCAAACAAACTATCCGATGGAGGACAGACCAGCCGTTCCTGTGTCTGCGAGGTCAAATTATTGCTTTTGCTAAAAAAAGAAAGAAAGAAGAGGCGTCTGGTTGTGCTGCCGCCTTCGTCCACAGTCGTACATCGTCTGCTTCTTCAAACTCAAACCACTGCGGGTAAAACACCGGCTGGGTGAAGACGCCATGCAACCCCACAGCAGAACTCGCCCTTTCCAGGATAATATAAATATATATAAAGGAACTGTTATTTAAACTATTTACACTTCCCCCAGCTACTGCTTTTTTTCCTACATTTGCTTATCAAAGTATTTACAATATAGAGATGTAGTTTAAGAAATGTTAAAGCACAGACACACAAAACCCCACATAATGAACCCAATCATGACAATAGACTCCCAAGTGAAATGATAAATAAATAATAAATAAGCCAAACTTCCATAAAGAAACCGGGTTCACAACAAATGCAGACAGGAGTAACAGAGCGGGTCAGAGGTGCTTTGTGAGGAAGAGGACGAAGAGCGGTGCAGAACTGGTGAGAAACGGCAAACAGACATGCAGAAATGTGCGTTTCCATCCGGACATTGTGAACTAAGGAGGACACACACTGTCCCGGCGTTTAATCCTGATTGGTCACTCATTTGACAGAAGTTGGGAATCATGCTGAACACGTATAACCTGCAGCTCGGTGTTCGGTTTTTAATATGTAACCAAAGTCCACCAGTGTGTGTCGGTGGGTGAGGTGAGCAGCGGGGGGGGGGGGGGGGCCTACCTGTCGGGGCTGAGGTGCTGGGTTCATTTGTGGAGGCGGTGGGGTGGCAAACACAACAGAAGGGGGCTGCCCAGGGGGGAATGAGGGCTGCAAAGAGACAGGAAGTGACATCAACAGCAGTGGAAGTGGGACGCCAGAGGAACGGAGGGTGAGGAGGCGGGGAGGAACATGGCGGCCCGCTGGTGAACGTGTTGTAACGCAGTATTCATGAACCGGAAGGCCGGGGAACATTTACGGGGAAAAAATGCTGTGTGCAAAAACAAGAACGTTCCCAATAACGAGTTGACTGTTGTTATGAAGGCGTTACAGGAAATGCAGTGTTCTGACAGCTAATATTACAATAATTTGAATATTGCAACAAGGAGCTCCACACCTCCCAAACTTAAATGGTAAAAACACCAACTTTCATTTTTTCGCTCGCAGAAAAAAAAAAGCCAATTATCGCCCGACTCGGTTATTAAAGCAACATTTTGTTTTCCCGCCACAGCGTTCCCGTTCATCCAGGACTGACATGTGAGTAGCAGGCGTCCTTACCTGTGACAGGCCGGGGGAGGGGGCAGGGTGGGGGATGGAGGGGGGTCCTGTTATAGGCTGTGGTGCTTTATTCATTTCATGGAGTTCTGCATGGGGAGGCGGATGTGGACCTGTGTACAAATCTGACCACGGAGAGAACAGAGATCTCAATTATCAATTAGGAACATCGTTAATTAAAAAGTCACATTCAAATACCACACTAGTGATGCTGAGAGGATGGAGAGGAACATGCTAACTTACATTAATTAATCTTCTTAAGGTCCCAAGTGTGGTTACACTGTGGAACGTTTTATTCCTGAAGAGACAGAAAGGGAAGACGTGTTAGCAATGAGCACTAAAAAGACTTTACAGCATCGATAATAACATATTTTACTGTGTACTAATGTACTACGACACCTTCTGAACCACAAAACTTGCTGACTGGACGGAAAAGCATGTTTTTATTTAAACAAATCACCTTAATTATTTTGTTTATTATCACCAGACATTATGGTCGGACTTTCAACTTTCCGACAGCCCTTGAACACATCGTGTGTAACGAGGCTTCTGAGACACAAACTGAGGCATTTCATCAAAAACACTTAATTCTGCAAAATCTTGCCCCAAAATAAAACGCTTGCAATAACCAGATCCTGTGAAAAAAACCTTTAAAGTATAAAATAATCTGATTCCAGTGCAGTTTAACATCAGAACAACTCAAGGCTGAAACTACACATTAATAACACAAAGTGGAGAAACTCACAACACCAACACTTTTTGAACAATTGTGCACATTTGGAGTTAGAACTGTACTTTTATCATAACAGTGAATAAGTTTAATGTGGGGTGTGTCCGACCGATAAACAACTACTTGCAATGATACAATTTCAAGGTTTCAGATCAATTGAAGGAATAAACCCTCTGAACTGCAGTGTTTGTCGGGAACTAGGAAGACTTTAAATTACACAACACCGTCCTCCCTCCCCTCTGACACACACACACACACATATTCCCCTCCTTGATTCTCTCACTCACACACACACACACACACATAAGTGTAAAAACCCTGAGTCATGATGAGTCTGGGCGTGTGTTTTTTTTTTTTCCGCTGAGGAGGAAATCGCGCTGCTGGGACGGTTGTAATCACCCCCGTGACGATGAGGAGGCACAGACTGAAGAAGACCAAACTAGATACCACGAAGCGACGGCGGCACACTGACCAGGATGCTAGAATCGAACCGCCGGCGTTGAGTGCGAAGCTCAACTTTCCGTTTCATGATCTCGAGCACACACCTGAGAAGTCTCCTGCACGGCTGAGTCACCGATTACGGTGAAAAGTGCAGCAGGTGTATCCAGGACAACATTTTGCCATGATAACTCACTCTCTCTCTCACACACACACACACACACACACACACACACACACACACACACACACACACACACAGACCCAAAAGGTTAAAACAAATACCAGCTGTCACTGTCGCGGCTGGTAGAGATAATGGATTCTAACCGGGTGAAGGGTTGTCGCACAGCCAGATGAAAACCCCAGGGTGTTTGTATTCGCTGCACATATTGTGTTATAAGCAAAAGGGATGCTTTGCCCTGGAGTAGTGAGACGTGGCAGGCCTCCTAAACAACTGCCGGGCCGGTGACGCACACCGGCAACGCCGCACTGATCACTGTAGCCTGCAGAATTTATTACAATTAGTCATCAGTTCAAATCTTGGGAACAGTTTGCAGCACTGCATAGCGTATCTAGCTTATTAAAATTTAAAAAAAGGGAGTTCGAGAGTCTTTTTAGGGGAGTTGTGCGAGCGAGGCACCGCCCACCAGTCCACACACAGTTTGTTTGGGGGTGGGGGGGGGTCATGTCACCTATAGATGTATTTAAAGAACTGGAAACTCCAAGATGGCGGCCGCTGGTTGCAAAACAAGGTTTCAAGCTTCCAGGTTTGCGTCAAACGTACGAGCAGCATTTAATATGCGCAGTAGTGCTGCT
This sequence comes from Cottus gobio, assembly GCA_023566465.1. Taxonomy (NCBI): domain Eukaryota; kingdom Metazoa; phylum Chordata; class Actinopteri; order Perciformes; family Cottidae; genus Cottus; species Cottus gobio. The sequence goes on along the minus strand of CM042220.1, from coordinate 26,213,154 downwards.
CCCCTCGGACTTGACATTTTAATGACACCAAAGATATATAAATACTTTTACTTGGCTCGAGGATAGATTTACTAATATAAAACCTCCATGGATTGAACATTCATAACAGACTTACGGGTTTTAGCTGCAATACCACAAGTGGCCACTAGGCTATGGACGAGAGGCTTAGCGGTGTCGCCGTATCCAGTTCTTTTTATTCATCTGTTGTTGAAGCCACTAAGTTTACCACAGTCTAGACTCGCCATACGCTATGCAACTGTTGCAGGTCTGGACTGAACTTCCTCCTCCTCCTCCTCCTCCTCCTCTTCCTCCTCAGGCCCCAGTTCTGAGCCAGTTCTGAGCCTTCCTGTAGCCTCATTTCAGACCAAACCCAGCCTCCCTTTATTCATCCTCTAACCCTAACTATAGCCCATAATCGTACTCCTGTTGCAGAACAAATTCAACTGCTTACTGAAAATAATGTCCACAGTACTATCTACGCTGAGTACTACGCAAACTATACTGCCTCAGGAAGCCAGAGAAAAGAAAACAAATGAGTCACTGGCTTTATCCTCGTGATCTGCTGCAGATTTCAAAACACTTATGCCATATTATACATAGCGCATGGTTACTTTTAAGGACTACAGTACAATGCTGCATCTTAAAAACACAAAAAAAACAAATGTGGGGTGCTCACAAGAACATATTTAAAACAGAATTGTAAAAATCAAAAGCAGCAGGACCTAAGAAATCCTGAATATTAGCCTGTAATCTACATTAAACTCCCAAAACACTAGATTTCCCATAATGCAACACAGAGGCATCTGACATAAAACAATGCATGCCTGTGAAATGCCTACATATTTTAAACACCACACACACACACAGTTTGTATCACCAGCTCATAGTATGTATTCATTCCTCAGCCTTCAGAGCCAGAGAAGACCCCCACCCACCCCCACCCTGTTCTTCTGAATACACATTAAGCCAAAACCCACATGCCCAGACTGAGCTTTCAAGTCCCACAACACGAAGCTCAGCAGAGTCCTTATGTCATGCACGAGTCCTGACTTCTTCTACTCGTTTTATTCATTTCCCCCCCGACTCAAGCATGTCTGACGTCACTGCATAACACCCCCGTGCCGATGAATGGTCATCACTTAGATTAGCATAGAGAGGGGGACTGCATCCATTTTGGACCCACATTCCTGGCTAAGGTCACATGTCTGCAGCCTTTAGCGTCACCCTGCTGCAGAACAAGCAGGGTGACGTGAAACGGCTTAAACGTGAGCAAACCGGCAATGTCGCCCTCTAGACCCACATCGTCACATGACGTCACCCAACGCCAACTACACGTTAGTTAACATGTGGCTGCTACACTCGCTACGGCACAGGGGCGTGTCTGCTCGTCGACTGTCCCTCAAACACGCACACAACGTGCGACAAAAGACACATTTTAGCACTGGATTGTAATAAACACACACGTATCAAACGCTCGGTCACGCCAAACACACACACACGGCTGCAAAGACGTGCTGCTGCTGTGTGTTGTGCAGCTAGCCATGATGCTAACTCTCCTAGGCCCAATCTGGATTTCTACCACGTGGTTTCTCCTCCTATTGGCGCGATGCTGCCCGGCTTCATGCCCGGCCACGCCTCAGCTGACAACCACCTCCCCGCCGTGTTTATTATAAACCATAAAGCACACCAGACTACACGAAAGTGCGTTTAAACGAGCCGGCATTGAACACAACACGTCGCGAAGCAATGAATGGGAATATTCACACGGTGATAACTGCTAAGCTAAAGGAGGCGAGCTAAAGTTTGCCGGTTATTAGCGCGTGCATTGCGTGTCCAATATGCCCGATATGCTACTCACGTGCATGTACCTGTGCTGCAAAGCTCCACCTAAGTTAGGCGGTGTAAGCAGCAGTGCTGTCAACGGTGTCGTGACAAGGAGTACCGAGGCAGAATGAGTCAGGACACCCCCAGGGTGTTTTTTTAAATATATATATATATATATATATAAATAAATATCTCGCAGCTCAAACACACCCAGTTTAACAGCAACATCGCCCACCTGAGCAGATCCTTAAATGACTAAATCACACCTAGATTAAGGTTTTCAAAACAACATGTCCTGTCAAATGGGTCTCGAACCGACACGTGTCTCATACTTATTGGACCAGCAACACATTAAAACATGCTGTCACACCTTTTGTTGACTACTTTGAATTGTAGACTATTTTAACCCTCCTTTTAATACTTTACCGCCCAATACAAACGGGTTTAACACCGACATGGTTCAATGTATATATTTACAAGCAGAAATGTCAACAAACATGTTGTTTTTATTATTTAGCAACAAACGCATATACAAACTATAACTCCATCCCTTTCTGCTGGGAAGCTGACGCAAGAACAAAAAAAAACACACACAGCTTCGACACAACTAGCACGATTTAACCTTAACTGCTCGAGCTAGCTAGCTAGCAAAATGTTGGTTTAGCTAGCTAGCTAGCTAGCGGCGTAAACAAAAAACAACAAAAACACGTAAAGTAAAGGAAACAACAACATTGCGAAGGGGCTGTCCACCCGTCGGCTGTGCAATATAATAAATCACAGGCTATTTTGGGCGTGTTTTCTCAACGTCATGCGAGTAAAAGGCGCCTCTTCTCGGTGTTAGCTCGCGAGCTAACGCGAAGAAAGAACACCCACGTCGCGTTTAGCTCGCGAGCGAATCCTCCCCGAAAACACAGCAGAAGAAAGTCACCCCCAGATGGATTTATCTCCGGATTAAAAAAGCGGGACGTGGGTTAGTCTGCCCCTCCAGGGCGACTTGACGTTTGTCCGATATTTCGAGCGTTTTAATGGAGGATTTAGCTCCCGGGAGCGCGGCGTTAGTTACCTTTCTCTCCTTGAGTCCGCAGAGCCGGACGGACGGAAGATCTTCCCGGAAGCCGGTCGCGAGGTGATTCCGGCAGAATCCCGTCACGTGAAAAACGTCCGAGTAATCAGCTCCCTTTTTTTTTTTTTTCATATCTTTGCATTTTTTCCACATCTTTATTCGTGTTCGCGTGCGAAACGATAGTTTTATCATTTTAATGTCCCCATAAAGACATTTAACATGTTATCAGATTAAAACCAGGTGCCAATATCTTCCAAGGAGATACAAATAGGGAATGTTTATTTGTACATTGTGTACCTTACACACTATATACTTTGATAAGTATTATAATTGTTAAATTATACCTAAACTACAGATATATTATATGTAAATATGTTGAAAATATATATTATATATAATACATATATATTTGTTAAATCATATATATACTGTGTATGTTAAATTATAGTTTAGTTTGTATACTTTATATACACACTCTATACTTTGATACATCATGTATTAGAATTATTGTTAAATTATAACTATGCTACAAATTGATTATAATATATATTAAATATACATATATATGCATATTATATATTTATTTTATATTATATATAAATAATAATTTAATTTATTTGTATAGCACATTTAAAAAGGTACTCAAGGCACTTTATATGGTAAAAATAAACAATAGAAGCAATAACAATGTACACAAGAGAGATTAAAAAACAGTATATAGGCACAATATATGATTAATATAAATCATATATATTATATATAATTAAAATAAATAAAATATATACAACAATTGTCGGAGGATAAAGGGCTAAAACGTTATTCAGCGACATGAAAGATCAATGATATGCGCTGTAATAATATAATGAACCTGAAAGCTCCATAAATGTTTAGAAAAGAAAAAAATATTTATTTAAAAGAAAAAAATCACTTAAAGCACAATCGCAGTCCTGCTTGAGTTTTTAATTTCAACTGCAAGTTAGTTACTATTTTACTTAAGTTTATAAACGTCTCAGAAACAAAGAAAAGGAAAACAAAAGTCACACACATTGCTTTTCACTATAAGTATGTACACATCTATATGCGCACAAACACAATATTTACATGCGTGCTACTTTTGTCCCCTAGGGGGCGCTGATGACTGAACAGCTCCTTGTGGAGAACCTGCATCTTTATTTAAATTAGTTTGATTAAAACATAATAAACAATATTGCATCTGAATCAACACAACAACGCACAGCCGTCACATTTCCACCACGTGGTCTGAGTTTTTATTTCTGATTCAACCTTTTACAGTACTGTAACAAAAACAACCACAAAAAAAAACCAGAAGCCAAAAATAAAACGGTGATGATGACGATGATGAAGAATACATACTTTTGAATGCTCTAATTACAAAAGATGACGTGGACCGAGCAGTTATTGATTTACTGAACCGGTGAACTGTTCCCAGGTCAGTCAGACAGCTGGTTCAGTGCATGTGGGAGACGTGGATCAGAACCAGGGCAATGAGGAAAACCATCTATGTAGACTGGATACGGTCCCAGTTCAGCCTCCCAGTCCAATTAACCAGACCCCCCTTTATGACCGCTGGAGCTGGGCCACCGCCTCGCTCTGCTCAGCCATGCGGTGCACTACTAAATATAACCTGCCAAGAGCCATGGAGGGCTACCCTTACACACACACACACACACACGCACGCACATACGCGCACACACACACACACACGCATACACACATGAAGAGAGGCCAGTGAGAATGATTCAGTCTAGGTTTCGTAGTTGGGGTTCTTGCGGAGGATCACAAAGCCCTCCAGGATGGGGGTCACGGGGAGGTACTCCTCGGTGGCCAGCTCGGCCCGCTCCCCGTGGGCCAGCAGCACCGGCGTGGTGTGAGTCTGGAAACCCGTGATGGCCTTCGGCTTTCCCGCCTGGCCGACGACGTCCACCGCCTGGAGACAAAGAGCGGACTCACGTTAAAAAGCCGGACTTTTCCAGGACTTTAAACCAAATTCCCATGACCAAACATTTAGTGAAATCTGGGTGTGTCCATGAAAAAGTGATAAAATGTAGTATTTAAACTAACAATGAGGATTCCAAAGCATACAGTATTCCTTAAAGGACACAAATGAATGAGAGACAATAGTTTGATTAAAAGAATAAACATTTATAGATATACTCAGCGTATGCCTGCTTATATTTTGAGTCTTTCTTTTAAAAGCATATTCATTATTTCAAACTCAGCGTAAATGAACCACATGAACACATGAATATAACACATTTACATGACTTTTACTAAACTTTGGGATTTTATTGTTTAAGGACTTTTCCAGGCCTGGAAATAACCATTTTTAAAACTCCATAACTTTTCCAGGTTTTCCATGACTGTATGAACCCTGATATTTATATATGGATGAATAGCTTAAATGAGCTTCTTTCTCTCCGTTTGGCTGAATCAGATGAAGAGACTGGACACCTGTTGGTCCGTTAAAGATGCAGCAGCATGAACACTAGCCAGCTGGCTGCAGCGATGCATCGTTTAACGGACACGAGACACGCGGCGTCCATCTCCTCATCTCATCCTCTGCAAGGAAGCTGACGTCGCCCGAAAAGCCGACTCTCGACAAACACACTACTTGTGCCGGTTTTCCTGGCCTCACCTGTCCGACCCTGACGGACACCGGCAGCGGCCGCAGCTCCTCGTCGAAGGTGACCAGCATGCGAGGCTGCATGGCGGCCACCAGCCCGTAGAGGATGTAGTGAGACTTCCCCAAGATGACTGCAACGCACACAGCGAACACAAGGGGGCGGAGTCAACACACGAGGGGGGAAACACCACCGCTGAATATTAATAAAAACAAAGAGAGAGGAGAGCCGACGCACTGTTCTTGACGTCGAGGAAGGAGACGAGCACGGTGAGCAGCCCGGCCACGGCCACCTGGCTCATCAGCTGCCGGTCGCTGTGGTAGGGGCAGAGCGTCAGGGTGCCTTTGCCCAGGTGGGTCAGACCCTAAGGGGGCACAAACAGTCAGATCGGCAGTCAAACCCTAACCCCCCCTCTCTGGTGCACCCGGCACAAAGGTGACCACCCACCTGAGCCAGCCGGACCATGAAGAGGTTGTTGGGGTCTTTGGCGTGGTACTGGGCCAGCTGCCGCAGCATGGCGGCCAGCCGGGCGTTGTTGGTGCCTGAGGAAGAGGAAGAGGAGGGTCAGTTCATATTACGTTATGCTCAATGTTTATAGTGAAAAAATTCTTTATTTTCACCCAACTTCCATTTTTCTTTAACAAATGTCTGTTTTTTTTATATTCAAAGCTTCTGCTGAGGTTTTTGAATAAAGCTTTGCAAGCCGGTCTTCATAATTTAAGACGCTGTCTCCCAAAATGTATTAAAAAAAAACATTTTGAATGAAGTGATTCATCGGATTAAATAAGGTCTCCTTTTTATATTTTATTAAAATAGTCTTTCTTTGACATTTTTTTTCTTTCTTCTTTTAAAAAAAAAAAAAAAAAAAAAGGCTACATTCCAACAAACGGGTTGAAGCTGAATATGTTAGATAAAAAACATCTTGTGAATTTTGGAAAGCATTATGATCCATCTTTACAAAGTACATGTCGTTATACAAAATATTATAAAACTAATAATATTAGCGTATCCTAATCTTTATCTGCAAGTGCTCTGAAAAAAACCGCCAAAAATACTAAATAAATGGACAGAAGAGTTTATAATCCAGATGTTTGGACCTATTATTATTATTATTATTATTATCATCATCATGAGTCAAAGTGACACCTTCAGGGTGCTGAGCATCGTATCAGCTGTTCACAGCCCACTCACCGCTGCCCACCATGCCCATGGCGAAGATGGAGTTGTGCGACACCTCGGGGTCGGCGTCGTGGGAGAACTTGCTGAGGGTGTCCAGGATGTTCAAACGGGGGTTGGACACGGAAATGAGGGCGAGGGCGAGGGGCACCGCTCGCCTCAGGGTGGGCTCCCCGTAACGCAGCTGGACACAGGGAACAATCATTTAGGGGCCGAGTGTTTCACAAATCACCTTCACGAGACATCGAGGATGGACGGAGGAGAAAATATACGGACGGGGATCAAACGTACGGATGATGTAATGTGGAGCAAAAGAGTTGTGGAGGGACGAGAGATGGTGAAGCTCAAAAGAAGAGGAAATGAAAGATGAGGAGGAAGAATAATAACTTATTCAGTATGAAGGTGCAAACTTGGCTTTTTGAATCCAAAAAAAGCTAATTTGTGTGATTTGTATTATTTGGTGCCCCCGTCGGGCTCGTAGAACAGGAAGTACCCTGGACAGGAAGTACCCTGAACAGGAAGTACCCTGAACAGGAAGTACCCTGGACAGGAAGTACCCTCAACTGTTGTCCCCACACATCATCACGTTTGTAACCGTAAGATGATAGATATTCTCGTGAGGGTTTTCCCTTGATCTTCGACTTTAAATGCACATTGTGAAAGCTGATATTATAAAAACCAAAGCAAAACATCTGACTACTGACCAGATGTCCAAATGTCCGCAGTGCCATCTCAGACCCGATCTCCTCCCCCATGGCGATCAGAGCAATCCCGAGAACAGCAACGCCCTGAGAGGGAAACACAAAGGCACCCGTAAGGTGATCGCTCAACAGGAGGACCGTCATGGTGCTGAGGTAACGGAGGCTCTACCTGGTGGGAGCCCATGTCGGCGGCGGTCTCCTTCTTATCTTTGTCCTTCTTGTCCTTCTTGTCCTTGTCCTCCTCTTTCTCCTTCTCCTTGGCTTCGTAGTGTTCGCTGCAGATGTGCAGCAGCTGCTGCACCTTCAGCACGTTACCGGAGCCTGACGAGGGAAACGGTGACTTCAGGTGACGGCGTATGAAGAGATGGACGCACAAACAACAACACAACAACTGTCTGCAGGCGGCTCTATGAGACTGACCTGCATACGCACAGATGTCCACGAGCGTGTTGGCAAAGCTGCGGAACGGTTCAGGCACGACCTGCAGAGCAGCCAGCGTCGTCTCGATCGCCTCGCCTTTACCTACGAACACACACACACACACACACACACAGAATAGTTACCGCAGCTGTAATGCAACAGATGGGAAGCTGCAGCGATGACGTGGTCGTCTTTACTACTGGAGTGTGTGAACGTCGACATAGCAGGAAGTGCACGTTTGTCTTTCGTGTGTTGCATAAAAACACAGACGAGGCTGACAGAACGACAACTGATCCCAGAATCCACCTCTTTAAAAAACTGATTCACCTCCCATGATGCTCGGCGGCCCGTGCATTGGTGCGGTCAGACTCACCCAGGTGGTTGAGCCCCAGGCCCAAAGGCAGCCAGCGGGCGTACGTGTCCTTCAGCTCCTGCTCGCTCTTCTCCATGATGGTCTGGACGATGGTGGAGGTCACGTCGCCGTTACACGAGCCCACGGCGATCATGCCGCACGCCAGCGCCGTCACGCCCACCACCTGGGGGTTTCAGACGCACGCTTGAACAATGCTCAGGTGGGTGGGGGGGGGACGACATTAAAACCACACAGCCGTACCTCCATGCTGGATTTGGAGTCCCCCATGACGGGCAGAAGCAGAGACAGGACGTCTTCTCGGTTGGAGCCGGCGTAGGCGAGGCCCAGTCTGAAAGCGAGGAGGACACGTTGAAGATCGCACCTCAAGGTGAAACACAGCTCAACACTTTGTTCTGCTTCTACGGCCTCTCACCCAAAGATGGCTCCTATCCTCATGATGTTGCTGTTGTGGAGGACGTAGTCGGAGAGCAGGGCGAGGGCCGGGTCACACTCGTTCCTCACGCCGGAGTTTACGATGCCGCAGGCCAGGAGGGCGCCAGACTGGGGGAGGGAGGGGGGAGAGAGAGAGAACGCAGGTGTAAGAAAAGTAATAGAAAAATACGTCTTAAAAGTTTATTAAGAATATTGTAAATCCCTCCTAGAAATCTCAATTGGGCAAAATGGAGAAAATCCCATCTTTTTTGTTTTTACCAAATAAATTGATATAGAGAAGATGTTATTATAATCACTATTGGTGCTTTGACAAATTACTATAACAGAACAGGTTGAACCGTTAAGTCATTTTAAAACTAGGAAAAACACACTTTAAAAATGCAGGCGACTGCTTCTGATCCTCGACTGCTTTCTATTTGTATCATCACACACAGACTCCTTGCATGTGTAACAACATCAAACCGATTCCGACACGTTTAAATGTTTACCTTGATGTAGTCCTCAGAGGAGTACAGGTATTTGTCGATCTGGGTCAGCCCGCCGTCCACGTCCCACAGCAGGATCATGCCCAGGGAGGCCGCGGCGCTCAGCATACCTGAGGGCGTCAAACAAAACCCCGTCAGCGGCCGAGCCCCTCCAACGAACCGCCGGGTCGAGACCGGGCTTCACGTTACCGTGGTCCTTGTTCTTGTACAGCCACTTGTTGCCGTCGTCCGTGAGCAGCTTGTCCTGACCGAAGGCCGCGTTGACGAAGCCGTTCACGAAGGAGGAGGCCAGGTTCATGCGGGCCGAGTCCACCTGGGAGCCGCTGCCCCCGAACCCTGTCGCACAAAGATGAGGAGGTCACGCAAAAACCAACCGGCCGGGGAATCACAAAACACAGCCGGTAGCCTCGTCTGGACTTATTTAAATGTCTGTCACCAAACAATACTACACACACACACACACACGACTCACTGTTGTTTTCCAGGTGTGTTTTGTAGATGTCATCCGGGACCTTTGGTTCCATGATGTCCAACTGGGAGGACGACAAGAGAGCGTTATTAAGAACGGTGAAATGTACCGAGTCACGTATTCTTCAGTCGACCGAAGCTTATTAATCTGATCTTTCTCTTTCTCTCTCCAAACACAATGTTTTTCCCCCTTGTTATTAAAATAAAATGTCCCGCATACAGCAGCGGTATCGGGTATCAGCTGACACCCCTGAGGGGAGGGACAGGGATCCTGATTGGGTGATTTGTCTCTTTGAAGTCAGGTAAAAAATGCCTTTGTTTGCCCATTACTCCAGAGAGATATGATCAATATGACTCATAATGCCAAGTGGTACTCTTTTCCTTTGTCATGTATTTAATTCACACAAGTGTCCACAAAACCATGTGGTTATTTCATATACTATTTATTTATTAAATTACCAGAAAACATGCTAAGTTGTGATAAATATATATTAAATAAACCACATAATGATAGAAGCCATGGTTAGTGTGCTGTGAAAGGAAAGCTGCTGTAAATGAACATTATCCGGAGGTTCCAGCTTATTTTTCCGTCTAAAACTAACTATTGCCAATAAACAGCATATCTGATGAACAATTTGTTTGTTTATTCCTCCTCCTCCTCTTCCTCACCTCTCTGGCCAGGGCCAAGAAGTTGCTGTTGAGCTGCACGTTGGACATGATCTCCGTCAGGTCCTCGTAGTCCTCCACGTCCTCATTGAGCTCCAGGAACATGCCGTGGCGGCCCAGCATGTAGGCCATCTGCTTCTGGATGACGCTGCGAGGCAGAAAGGGGAGTTCGTTTTTCCAAAGAGCTCCAACGAGGACACGCCCCCAACGAGGACACGCCCCCAAAGAGAGAGCAGATGTGAAAAGGGAAAACCTTCCCACCTTGATGGCGTCACACTGTTTATCTTATAACTATCTTCTGTGCTCGAGGAAAAGTGTGTTTATTTGTATCCTGCTTACATGTCTTTGCAGGACGTGAAGATGTTCTCCACCAGCTCCACGTCGTTGAGCATCAGCGCCAGGCGCAGGGCTTCTGGGTAACGGTTGAACTTCCTGAAGATGTTCAGGGAACTTCTCAGCAGCGCCGAGTTCTCGGGCTCGGGGACGTAACTCACACAGCTGGAGGAGCGAAGCAGGAAGTTCACAGATGAAAAACGGCACATTGGAAAAAAAGAAAAGACAAGCTCATTTTATTTTATTTTTTAATACATCTGAACATACCTAGTGAGGTACAGGCAGACTTTGCTGTAGGCGTTTTCGTCGATGTAGTCCTCCAGCATTTCCAGCCTCTCAATCTCCATCAGCAGGTCGCACGCCTCGTGCTCGGCATTGTGGGCCATGTTGTAGGGCACGATCTCCCTCACCAGCTTCAGCAGCGTCTCCTGCTGCGTCTTGTCATTCTCCTCCACCTCCTGCCACTCCTTCGCCACCTCGCCGGCCAGGTGCCTGAGATGCGACAGACAGAAGAAGAAAAAAAGGTGTCCAAATGTTTTCAGGCCAAAGAAATATCCCAACGTCTGTCCAGATGTTGTACAACAGCCATGAACGTCATCATTCTTTAATCTTAGAGGGACCTTTTATCCAACACAGTATGTTTTACGGCCACATTGTTCACCGACAGTTGGTGGAAAATGCCATCGGGCTCTTTTTCCGAACATAATATCTGATCATCAACAGAAGTTCAATAGAGATCAAGCTTCTGTTCCCCTAGTTTTCATTGTTCGGTGTAATTTATCATCAGCTTTTCACGTTTTTCTCTGTATGAGAAGCTGAAACGTAATACAGTTTGATTTCCGTCTGCACTCCAAACTGAAAGGGGAAAACCTTTCTTCGTGGTTGGTAAAACTGGAGCAGCATCGAATTGAAGAATTGTCAGTGAACCAAAATCACACACACACGAACATCGAGGAATCTCCGCATTTCCTCCAACAAACCCGAGAACGCCGGGTCTCCTTACCTGACGTATTCGTGACCCCAGGAGGCCAGCTCTTCCTGGGAGCCGAGCAGACGGTACTTCAGACACTCCCGCTCGCCGCTCATGGTCATGGCCAGCACCGACACCACGTCCCCGCAGAAACGCTGCAAAATACAAAACAACGTTTGAACTTTGAGGTTTTTAGTCTGAAGACTAGAGAGCTGCAACGTTCCATTCAATTGCAGTCAGAACATTGAATATGTTTCAGATTTTTTTTTTTTGGACAAAATAAAGGCTATGAGGATATGAAACACCTGCCATTTATAGCTTCTACATCACATCTGAATATACCTTTATACTATTAAAATAATATAAATTAACTGTTTTAAGATATGATTGCACTACAGGGATTCTACTGAAAAGTGGGCATAAACAAAAGAGAGCCAAAGCATGAATATCATGGTTTTTCCGAGCCGGCAGCACAGCGGCGCTCCTACCTTGTTCTCCCCGGTAGCCATGCCCTCATAGATCTCTTTGAGCTTGCCGTAGTGTGGGCGCAGGAACTTGAGGGGTTTGGGCACCGAGGTCATGGAGGTGGTCGAGGAGCGGATCAGCCTGCGCAGCTCCTCCAGCGCCGTGCGGTGCAGCTCTGTGTTCTTCTCCTGTCGATGTGTAGAAAACACAAGGTTATTTTTGTTTTGTTCTGACTTGTACGGACCTTTACACCCCAACACACAAAAAAAATACACAACAAATAATACTTACACTAAGTCTCTCCACCATCATCTCCAGGTCCTCTTGTAACTGCTTGTCTTCTTCTGACTGCAAGTTAGTGAAGAAAACAACATCATAATTTTTAATGAAGAGAAAAACAAAAACAAACAAATGTATTTGATACGGCTGCTTTTGGCCTTGAAAGGGAGCTTTGGTTGATACTGTTGATGACAACGATCATATGTTGAATTGCCAACTGCCTTTGTGATGTGGTTAAGATTACATGCTGTAAAACATAGCACCCAAAGGAACAAATAACAGATGCATGAAAAACAAGGCACAAATAGTGCCAATTTAAACTGGGAACTGGTGCATTTTGAGCTACTGTAACATACTTTATAAATACAATCTTATTCCTTTAAAACACTTGATTTGATACTAGCTGACTCCGCTACCTTTAAAACCAATAATGTGCTTTATTTATTTTAAATGCATCATGATAATGATAAATGTTGAAAATAAAAAAAAACACAAACCCGAAACAAAGTAATCTGACCAGTCACATTTAGCACCTGCTAATTGACGAGCTAGCTAGCTAGCTTACGGTTAGCATGCTAGCTAGGAGAGTTTGATCCGTTCCGGCTTTTTAAAAAGCTGCGGAAAATTAATTTTAAAGAAATAGAAAAGGGAGCTTGTTTTGTGTGAGACATTATCGTCTGTTTAATTAACAGTCTGTGAATGATCTAGCTTGAGTGACAACGACTTTGGGCCTTCTCGACCGTGTTGTCAAAGCGGCCGTGACTAAGGTAAAAAAAAAAAACTCACACCTCCGTTTGAATGAGCAAAATACCCCCAAAATTACCAGTTCCTGCTCCTCTTTCTTCTCCTTGTCCTTCCCAGAGGACAGCTGCCCCTTTCCCTTCTCCTTCTCCTTCTCATCGGTCTTCTCCGGCTGCTTATTGTCTTTGTTTTTTGCCTCCTCCATAGTTGCGGCTCTATGAAACTATCGGCTAGCAAACGGAAACTGAGGATGACTGCTACGAGCGGACCGCTTCTTCTTCTTCACCTTATTTAGGGTAGAAAACGTGTTGTCGCTTTCCTTTAGCGCTCCCGCCCCTTGCTGGTGGGGGTGGAATTGTTTGTTCGTGGGCACTTCATGTCCTGTGCAAAACGCGGGAACTTTGAGAGACACTTTCGCGGTTATAAGATACACTAAAAAAGTTGTTTTATTTAACGATAAAAAATAGTTCAAAGCCGAGAGGAAAACTCTTATTTGTTTTATTTTGATTACACATCCACGTTTTGGTTGGTACATGTTGGACCAATGGTGATATTATATACAAACACTCAACACAATTAGTGTTGATCGATTAATTCACAATAAATTAAATACATACTGATAATGTAATAGTTTTTTGAAAAAACATAGGAGGAAAATATCCGTGGAAATGAGGTGAAATGTATTTTTCCCACGTTTTACGAGCCTCTTAAAGTAGCCGAATAACTGATCACATGATCACATGGCGTTAAATCACCTGACCGTTTCCTCGTTTCTGTGTTGCTCAACTACAACGACATGGCTCTCCAGAGGCGCGGGTCTCTCTTTTGCAGCGCCGCTCTGCTGGTGTTGTTCTCGGCGTGTGTTGGCGCTCAGGGACGCTTCAGGGGCTTCCGGAGCTTCCGGACCCTGAATGGAGGGCAGGACGCCGGAGGGAGGACCGCGTCGGAGGAGCAGTGGTTCACCCAGAGACTGGATCACTTCAACGGCGCAGACAGCAGAGAGTGGAAGCAGGTACGACCACGGAAGTATGTTCTGTGTATGTTTAGGAAAATATAAAAAATAAAATAAAATATTCTTATTTATTTGGCTCTTGCTTTCTCTTGGGCTTAGTTTAGGATAGAGCATTGCACGTGCAGTCAGCTGCCTGTAGGATCCCATTGCACACCTGTCACACACACGCACATGCGCACACACATACACGTGTATGTATGAATTGTTTGTCATTCATTCTTCATACTTATAACCTAGAATTATTTAAAACGAGGTGCACTTTTTAAGTGGCATTGCCTTAATTAATAATGTGGATTTATTTTGGCTGCATGAGGAAGAAACACTTGAGTTTTCTTTATTAATACATTTAAGACCGAGCATTGATATAACAGGTTGTTGTGTGTCTTTGTGCATGACAGAAAGATACATAAATAAAACATTAAAGATGGAAACATGACCCATGATTCCCCCCCCCCCTTCTCCCCCCCTTCCCCTCCCTCCCCTCCCTCCTCCAGAGGTACTTTGTGAACGAAGCCTTCTCCCGACCGGGCGGTCCGGTGTTCCTGATGATCGGCGGTGAGGGCCCGGCCAGCCCGGCCTGGATGCAGAACGGCACGTGGCTCACCTACGCCGAGAAGTTCGGGGCCCTTTGCTTGATGCTGGAGCATCGCTTCTACGGGAAGAGTCACCCGACCGCGTGCGTTTCACCTGCTTTTATTATTATTACATCTTTTTGTGTGCAATTTTTTTTTTTAACTCGACACGTTTTTATTTGTTTTTTTTTTAACTATCACTGGTTTACGTCTATTTCGGGTCATGTAGGGGGCAGAGTGAGCTAACGTAAGAAATATAAAAAAAAACTACTTTAGTCTGTGCCAAAAAACATAGCTTCAAACTTTCTTTACCAGGTTAGAGTCAACCATCTTTAGTCTTAGACTAGCTGAACTGGACTAAAACAAAAGTAAAATATATGAAGACTCCTTTTGCAAACTACAGATCAACAAAAAAAAAGAAGGAAAGTGCAGTTGGATGATTCTCAGCAGGTTATTTCTCATGTGTTTGCTGTGACGTCAGTGCAGCTGTCTCACCACTAGGTGGCAGCACTGTATTCAACTTGAAGCCTCCTCCTCCCCTCCTCTCCTCCCCATCCCAGGGACCTCAGCCTGGGCAGCCTGCGCTTCCTGAGCAGCCTCCAGGCGCTGGCCGACCTGGCGCACTTCCGCACCGTGACGGCGGAGGCCCGCGGGCTGGCCGGCAGGAAGTGGGTGGCGTTCGGCGGCTCGTACCCGGGTTCTCTGGCCGCCTGGTTCAGGCTGAAGTACCCCCACCTGGTCCACGCCTCCGTGGCCACCAGCGCGCCTGTCCACGCGACGGTCAACTTCCCAGGTATTGAGGGCCCCGTTGAGACACACACACACACACTCAGGTGTGTGACGATACAGGTCCATGTTCAGAGTGAAATAGTTTCAGACAGAATTAAAAAAAAATTCCTTAGTGTCTCGGAAGTTTGAGAGATGAAAGAGATGGGGGGGGGGGGGGGGGTCACTCTCTCTGTGTTGTGTTTGGCTGAATGTGTTGTTTTCCTGCAGGAAAGGCTGCGGGACACACACACACACACGCTCGCTCACTCGCTCTGGTTTTATAGAAAATATCCGGGAAGACAAATTCCAAGATTCAGAGATGTGGAGTTTCTCTTCTGTTTCTTAAACTGTATAAATTCCCTCTCGTCCTCCCGAAGCCTTTTTAAAATGCGTACTTCCACCAGCCCGTGAGTAGAAGTCCCCTCGTTGCTCCTGCAGATGAGCGGGTGCTTCCCGTGTGTTGTTGTGTGGTTGTCGTCCCGGGGGTCTGAGTCCCTGTGTCCTGTTCCAGAGTACCTGGAGGTCGTGTGGCGCTCGCTGGCCTCCCAGAGCGCCGACTGCCCCGTCCTGGTGCAGAAGGCTTCCAGGGCCCTCACGGAGCGCCTGAAGGACCCCGAGACCTACGACAACATCACCAAGGACTTCAAGTACGTGTCTGAACTCCTGTGTGACCTGTAATGTAAACAACAACAACACGTTGTTTGAGCTGGACGAGGAACGTCCTCAAGACAAAGATCCAGTAATGAGGATGGAGTCCGCTCGGCCCTCTGACGTCGTCTGCTGTTTTGCGTACCTGTGGTTGTCATAGTGACCGCAAGGTCGGTGGTCCGGTCGTCCTCGCGGCGCCGTCACGGCGACGCCTCAACTCCTGGACCGTCTGACCACGAGGGACGGAGGCCTGTCCAAACCCACAATGCATCATGGGATACAATTATGGAGAAGGCAGAACGAGGAGTTTAGAAACACTCTGACGCTTGTTGTTCTTCTGTGGTGGGAGAGGAGTTGGTCCATGACCCGATGCTTTGGTCTGACTCCCCTTTCCCATCTTCCTCTCTTCTTCACCTCCCTCCTTGCTCGCTTGTGTCCTCCCCCTCCCCCTCCCCCTCCAGCTTGTGTTCCAAACTGCAGATCCAGACCGAGATGGACTCGGCCTACTTCCTGGAACTGCTGGCTGGCAACTTCATGGATGTGGTGCAGTACAATGAAGACAACCGGGAGTTTGAGGTGAGGAAGAGGAGGCCCAGAAACATGGAGGTGGTTCATGCCAGAAGAAGTACTCATTAGACTGCTTTATTAACAATAATTATTATTATTTACATGAGCTGCTCATGAATTGAACTTGACGCTAAAGCTAGTTGGAGGTTAGCATAGCTTAGCTTAGCATAAAGACAGGATGTCGATGGCAGGTGAAGTTTAAAATGTTCAATACTTCACCCCCGAAATGACCTTTTTGTTTGAGTTACCTGGAGTTTTTGGAGAAAGGGTTGTTTTTATCACACGGCCAACAGAGAATCAAAAAACAGAAACACATGAAAAACATGCAAAAGTAAAGTCTACAAAGTGAAGCTGTGAGTCACCCTGAGCAGCTGGAACCGGTCGCACTTTGCTGTAGAACAATAGGAGATGGGCCGAGGACAGATACCTGATAACTGACTAGTTGGTTAGTTTTATTCTCTATGCAGAAAAAACAGAATTAGTTTTCTCTTCAGGAGACATTAAAAGTAATCCTGACTATTCTATTGTCAAAATGTAAAGAAATTCTCCAAATGACGCAGACATCAAGCGGCTCCTTTATTTTAAAAGAAGTCCTCTTCCCTCTCTGTCCCCTCTGGTGCCTCGAGGAGACGTGAGTCCGGTTACCAATAAGCCTGTGTGTGTGTGTGTGTGTGTGTGGAAGAGGAACAAAACCCTCTGTGGTCTCTCTGGTTTCCTGTCGCCCCCCGAGCTAAAGGGGCGCTTATAAAAGAGCGGCGAGGTGGGCCTCGGAGTCCACAGCAACCAGGACCAGGACCGAGGCAGCCAAACAGCTGCCCCCCCCACCCCCCACCCCCCCCCACCCC
This sequence comes from Cottus gobio, assembly GCA_023566465.1. Classification (NCBI taxonomy): domain Eukaryota; kingdom Metazoa; phylum Chordata; class Actinopteri; order Perciformes; family Cottidae; genus Cottus; species Cottus gobio. The sequence goes on along the minus strand of CM042220.1, from coordinate 26,195,704 downwards.
CCTTCGGGACACAAAGGGGGGGCGCGTGTGGACCACACTAGCAGGTTTTAGGTACCGCTGAGGAATTTTGGGGGAAAGGACGAGGTGTAACCCAATCGGAAGAGGCGGCGGTGGCTTCACAGGCGAGGGGTTATCAATGGGGGGCTTTTATAAAACACAAGGGGACGTTATGCAACGCTGCCGCTGGTGGAACAAGTTCCTCTTTTCACACAAAGGTGCAGAGAGGAGGCCGGGATGCACTTAGAGCTCAGGAGACAACGCGGCCCAATGCTTTGCTTTCAAGCTAATGTGTACCTGGAATTGCATTGTGGGTCGTTGCACTAAGGGATCGTTCAGTTAACCATTTTATTTATATATGTTTTTAAATATCTATAGAGACCTTGGTTTTTATATTAATCTCCTGGTTTCTGGACAGGGTACACAAATACTTTTTATATAACTAAGTTAAATAAATAAGTACAGTTTGAAAATCTGAGAATTAAAGTCCCTCTTAATTGTGTAGGCAACTTTGTAGCCAAGATTCTCTCTCTCTCTTTCTTTCGTTCTTTCTTCCCCCCACCTCCTCCCATTTCTTGCCCTTAAGCTGGACTTTGAGGATGACTTGTTCCCAGTTTCATGAGCTGGAACAGGAAGTGCTCTCTTAAAAAGCCACTGGGATGTGTCTGCTCCCCCCGACATGAAACCCACAACACAAGCGGGTCCTTTTTTGTTTTCTGCGTTTTATTTATTTAGCTGAGGAGGGAGGATGTGCAAGTTTGTCACTAGTTCATGTCTTCTTTCACAATAAAAGCTCGGGAAATACTTTCATCTGCATTCATACAAATAAATTAAGAGAAACATTCATCATCAGATAACCTGAATATTATTTGACTTCTTCTTCTTCAGGGTGCGACGGGCACCAACATCACCATCAAGGTGCTGTGTGGCGTGATGGCCGACGCCTCGCTCGGGGACCCTTACGCCCGCTACGCCGCCGTGGCCCGCCTCATGATGGACACCTTCTCTATCAAATGCCTGAACACCAGCTACGAAGGCTACCTCACAGACATGACTGATGCGTCCTGGAGTGGGCCGGCTGCAGGGGGAGGTATTTACTGGGAGGTATTTACTGGGAGGTATTTACTGGGAGGTATTTACTGGGAGGTATTGATGCGCTTCTGACGTGCACACCCAACGCTCGGACTTCTTCTGAAACTCTGCAGTGGACAATAAGACACAAGACCAAGTCTAACAGTTTACCAAAGCTTCAGCTGAAGGAGAGGTCACTAGAACATTGATCACGCGATCAGTGTCTCCCAGTGAGTTCTCTCGTTTTCTGCCTGGGCTTCTCTTTTATTTACACACAGAAGGCAGTTACACAAACACCCATGCGCAGATGGTATTCAGCCCCTCCCCAGATAACCAACAGTTCTTAGAAGTGTGACCGCACCGTCTTTTCTGTAGGCACAGAGTGCCCTGACCTCTCTGCACTTATCGTGCACTTTCGTCTCACCTGTTGTCTAACACATTGCAGACTTCCTGAGGAAAGCCAGAGCGGGGTCACAACTGCTTACTTGTTACACCAGTACTGCACAGAGTATATGAATATGAAACATCAATGTCATGTATATAAGACATTGGCATAAAGCATTTGATATTTCTCAACAGTATTTACTGGGAAGTGCTGCATGTGCAGACGTGGTTGTTTTAGCGAGCTCTATTTTAGAACGTCTCCGGCTATTTTTTTGACGTGCTTTGTATTTTTTGGGGGCCTTTTCTTGGCCGGTTGGTGTGTTTTTTGAGGAATAACAGAGTCGGTGTGATGTCACGTTGAAGTGTTTCCACTGTCGTCCATCAACGACGGATAATACAGGAGCAATCAGGAGGCAAAACATATACTAGGCAATTTCTGGCGAAGTAGATCCATCGAACAATGTAATTACATCACGTAACTGCTAAAAATAAAAAAAGGAGAGGAGAGAAAGTCCCAAAATAGCGCTTTCTTCTCAGAAGTTACATTTAAAATAAGAACATTGCAGTAAATGATGATGCTGCGTCATGTCGGGTCACGTTTATAACCAGACATGGATGCTCCATGTTCCCTGCTCTGGGCTGTGTGCCCAGCTTCACGAGGAAGTAGTCTCCTAAAAAAAGCCACTGGGATATGTCATCATAACATAACATTGTGTGTTCAGGGAGGCAGTGGGTCTACCAGACCTGCACTGAGTTTGGATTCTACCAAAGCACCGACTCGCCCAACCAGCCGTTCTCCGGCTTCCCTCTTCAGTGAGTTCGCCAAACGTTGCCTCTCTCGCCTAATAAGTATCGTCACGTCACAAATCTTCTTCTTCTTCAGGTATCACGTGAAACAGTGTGCGGACTTCTACAACGTCAGCGCCGGGCAGCTGGCGGCGGCCGTGGCTCAGACCAACGAGTTCTACGGCGGCTACGACATCCGCTCCACCAGGATCGTTCTGCCCAACGGCTCCATCGACCCGTGGCACGCCCTGGGCGTCACCCGGGACATCACGCCGGACCTGCCCGCTGTTTTCATCAAGGGTGAGAAGCAGCGCGTCTTCTTCGGTCTGATTTCAAGGGGAAAAGCCCAGATTTACCACAACTACCGTAAAATTCAGGTTATAAGCCGCAACTTTTTTTCCTCAACTTTGACCTGTGCGGCTTAAATATTGGTGCGGGTAATTTGTGGATTTTTCCGATTCTAAATTTAGCAGCAGTTGCAGAGAGTTGCACGTGAGATATTCCCGCGAGCAGCGGGGCGCTAGCAGAATTTGTGGACTCTTTAAAGACTTCTATGCGTTTTAAAGGGAAAATTCACCATTTTTTTGGATGTCCAATCGTCGTTTGAATGTAGTCAACGGAAGCGATTCATTCCTTAGTGCGTGCTGGATTTAGCTCCCAGGATGCATTGCACGCTAGCTGCTGACGCCCCGAGGGTCACCTGTCTCTCCGCTGCATTTATTTGTCCATATACTGAATACAGCTGATTAAAACACCGTGAAATGAATCCTCGTACGTAACATCCGCCATTTTTCCCTGTTGAGAGACGTAGCTAGTTGCTAATACAAGAAGAGAAGATAATATATGCCTAGAATATATCTGACAGTTGGTCCAGTTTTCTCTCTTCTTGTTTGGTCCTTTGGCTCCAGTTCCTCAGTAATGAGCCTCTTGGAACTGTTTTAATTTGTTTTTTACACGTTAACTGAAGACTGGATTTCCTTTTGGGATCGCTTCACGTTACAGAAGCCAAGCAACGGTTTCAGCGTTGAAACAATGGCTGACTTGTTCAATTCTAACTTTATTAGGTCGATAATTGTTGACTGCTTCTTCGCTGCCATATCCTTTTTTTTTTTTTATATATATTATATATATATTTGTTTGTTTTCCTCTCTGATCCAGGAACAGCCCACTGTGCCAACATGTACCCGGCCAGGACCGAGGATCTCCCCCAGCTGGCTCTGGCCCGGGATCACATCTTCTTGCTTCTCCAGAGGTGGTTGAATGACTGACAGCCAACGGCCAATCCAAACTAATTAGTGCTTTTGTCCCGCCCATCGATGGAGACTCTTCTTTTTTTTACTGCCACGTTGATGAATTTGCAATAAAACAAAAGCCTCAGAGGCCTCAGGTTTTTCAAATGATTGAGACTATTTCGAGCAGATGAATAAATACTTTTTTTTTTGTTGAATGACTGAAGGGGCTTTTTTCTCATTCAGTTTCGTTTTGAGTCGACGTTGCAATAGTTCAAATGGTGCAGAGTAGTCCAAGAAAGTTTGGTTAAGATAATAGTTTAAAGGCAGGTTTAAATGAACTGTTTGAACTTTAAACTGAATACCGATGAGTTGCACCATCCAGAAATACTTTCATTACACTCATCTACAACTCTTGGCCAATAACATGTTGGGAAACTTTCACAGAAACTTGGGAAAGAACAAAAGTTCCTCGGCATCATGACGGCACACTTCACTTTCCAGCGGTCGTGTTTAAACAGGCAGCGACGAGACAAAGGCAGCACTTTACAGCAGGTCATGCGTTTGGTTTGCACGAGAGATGTGTCACGTACACACACACACACACACACACACACACGGTCGTGCTCAGCCAACATGTTTAGTCTCGTTGCCGATAAGAGTGTCGCTACAGTGCTCTGATGATATCTCCAGTGGGACCCACAGACGACGTGTTGGGTCAACCGACCTCTTCTTTTGGGAAGTCGAGTGATTGGGACCACATGTTGCAATGTTTTCGTCTTTTGTCTCGAAGCGCTTGAAGTAGAGATCCGTTTTGAAAACATAGACGGTGGCCTTGCATGACCTGGTTGCAAAGCACAGCTGTGTGTTTGTTGAGTACCTCTGAAACACACACGGTGACCCCCACTTTGCTTATTTTCATGGTCAGTCACATTGCTGTATCTCAGCTGGATATACAAGACCCTGGCTACACACACAGGACCAAAAACCCTGCTTTAAATCCAGCAGTGTCTCATTCAGTTGGAGGCTGTGTAGTAAAAAAATCCATTAAAGCAAAGTTCAGCCCACACAACATACACGTAAAATGTATATTATTTTCGTGGCGGCCCACAATCCAGTCTTTGTGGAGGCCAACCTTTAACGATGGGATCGACTCATAATTGCCCTTACACACTCATTTAATCCCCTGTAATTCAAATACCCATGCACCTCCTCATAATCCTCTTTGGCTGCTGCAGGGATGTAATTGATCTGAAAGTGTGTGTGTGTGTCGCCACCCAACTAATACCTCCAGGCAGATAAGCATCAGTTGGTCTTTTGTGAATGGACGTCAGCTGTGGGCAAGTTATACTTTAATATGTAAACTAATAAAAGATTTAAAAAAAAATGTAATAAGACCAAACTCCCCTACAACACACTCACAAACTGACTTGTTATTTATTCAACATTAAAGCAAAAACAACACGTGTGGGTGTCTTTATTATTATTATTTTTGTGCTGGCACGTGAATGCATCATGGTGAACCGGAGGCCCTCGGTGATTTTCCATTAAATGTGACTAAACATAACTTAGACGACCGCTCACATGTTGCTTCTAAACATTCCCCGTCACTGTCACTTCCTGTTGTAAACAAGGCACAAGTTGTCAGCTGCGTCAAGTTGCGCAACGCGTACCGGAAGTCAAACGAATGGACGTCAAAATAAAGTAAATGTTTTGTTTCTTACGAAAATAGGAGCAACAACTGCGAGTACAGCAACAACATATATCGGAGTGTAAAACGTGTATGCGTTGTATTATATAAAAAAGCACGTGAAACTCTTTTTGAGTGTCAACGGACATCTATGTGGGAACTCTGGGGCGACTGTGGCTCAGTGGTTAGCAAGTCAGTCTTTCAATCAGAAGGTCGGTAGTTCAAACCCCGGCTCAGCCAGTCCATGTCGTTGTGTCCTTGAGCAAGACACTTAACCCTAATTGCTCACCGTTGCTGTGTCTACGGTCTACTGTATAGCATGTAAGTCGCTTTGGATAAAAGCGTCAGCCAAATGAAATGTAATGTAAAAACTCTTTTGGCGTTTTACTTTGAAGCTTCACCGGAAGTTCTTAAAACGGCCGTTATCCGTTTCCGCTTGACACTTAACGGTGGACACCCGCTTCACGCTCGCTTGTTTAGTTTGAAGGTGGAGTTCGGTCCAATAAAGTCGTCTCTGAACCCGCTGCGGCCCAGTTGTCCTGCTGTCCTCTGGATGTAAAGAGAGGTCCGTCTTAACTTCCGCTTAACGGACGAAGCTTCCGTCCCTCGCGCGCGCGGCCGTTGCTCACCGTGAACGTTTCACCTGCGGCACGCGACGATAGGTAAGTTAAGGACTGTTTTAATTAGCGAAGAAGTCGCTCCAACCCTTATAAAAAATACGTGTTATTATTATTAAAGTGTTATTTAGCTGACGTTAAATTATGCACAACATTTATGCGAGGCTGGTTTCGTTTGACAATTTATATATTTAAATAAATGAGCGTAAACATAGCGCTGAAAACATGTTATTTGTGTGACTTGCATTTAAAATAGTGAAATGTGTGCTTCACATCCAGTTGAGCCGCTTCCTGCCAGGTGCATGTCTAATACCCATCTTTATTTTTTCATTTTATTTATTTGTGTAAATACATTCCTGGACATTTGACAGAAACACTGAAACTTTTTTTTTTGCAGCTTTTTGGCAACCTACCCCACCAAAATAAAAATCGTAGTTGTCCACGTTTCTTTGTCGCAGTTTTGTCTGACGCCAAACGCTCCCGTTGTACGTGCAGGAGTCTCGGTTCACGGTGTCTAACAAGTACATCGAGTTTGGTTCAAAGTAAAAAACAAACAAAAAATAACTGACCAACCCAAACATTCCCACTGGAAGCACGATGCAATTTGTCCTTTTGAGCGAGCCTGCAGGCATTTGTGCGTGTGGCCACATTCATGCTTCAGTGAGTGAGTGAGTGTGTAAGGGGGTTGGAGGGGGGGTCACGGTTAGGCCTAATATTTTAATATTTAGGCAGTGTGAGTAAGAGCTAGTCAGATCCTGCAGCACTCCTTTGTTGCTTCAAAACAAGCAAAGGGTCACGTGGTGGTGGTATTTGCCCAGGAAGAGTCATGGGAAGGGGACGCAACAAGGAAGGCCCATTGTGGAAGTCTGTAGTTGTTGAAATGCTACTAAATATGAAATATCAATATGCATCCAGCCATGTGTCTGCTGCAGAACAAACACACACGGGACTGCTGCTGTTCTTGCAACAAAAACTAATTCTGCATTTCCTTACCAGCTGCTGTGGAGTTGACGATGATGAAGCGCCTCCCGTTGCTGTGCCTGTGTGCGCTGGTGACCTTGCACGGCCACCAGGGGGCGCTGTCCCCGGCCCCCTCCTACGGCGAACGGGGCTCCGATCTGGGCTTACAGGTGTTTCAGCAGGTGGTCCGCTCCAAGCCCCTGGACAATGTGGTGCTCTCCCCCCACGGCGTGGCCTCCATCCTCGGGATGCTGCTGCCCGGAGCCCACGGGGAGACTCGCAAGCAAGTCCTCAACGCCCTCCGGTACAAGAAGAACGGTGAGGACCCGGGACTCGAACCCTCGGTCGCGTGCAATAATTGCACCAAAAAAAAAAAAAGAGCTGAAAGCTGACTTTGTCTGCACAGGCCCGTACAGGATGTTGAAGAAGCTGCACAAGACCCTGACGGCCAAGTCCAACCAGGACGTGGTGCTGATCGCCAACGCCATGTTCAGCCAGGACGGCTTCCCCATGGAGGGGCCCTTTGTGTCCGCCAACAAAGCCAACTTCCAGTGCGAGAGCCGGGGCCTGAACTTCGGCGACCCCCAGGGGGCGGCGGACGAGATCAACCAGTGGGTCAGCAATAAGACCAAAGGTGGGACGGCACGCATGCACGCGCAATATTAATGCAGGTGTGAGCATTATGATTGACAGGTGTGGTCCAAGAGGATGCTGGGAGCTGTTCGGGCCCCGGGGCCTTCTGGCCCTTGTCCTCTTACCTGCACGTCTCTGATGCAGATCTCTGATTGACTGTGTTTTTATTTTCTTTCCTCCAGGTCACATCCCCAGCCTGCTCAAAGCAGACATGCTGGACTCGGCTCTGACCCGGCTGGTCGCCGTCAACGCCATCTACTTCAAAGGCTTGTGGAAGTCTCGCTTCCAGGCCGAGAACACCAAGATGAGGCCCTTCACCGGGGGCAACGGAGACGTGTACAAGGTCCCCATGATGTCCCAGCTTTCCGTCTTCGGCATCGGTGAGTCTTTTATTTGTTTCTTTTTATTTGAGTGCCACAATTAAAAGGTTCTGCTGTGGACGGATGCATTATTGATCAGACTAGTTGGAAATATCTTTATTTTATCAGCGATAAAATTACACCACAATAATTGAATGAATATTGGAGTTTATTTATGTAAAAGGAGCTTTCAGCTTCTTTCACCATGAAATGATAAAGAATCCTTCATATTTAATTTCTTTAAGACTGCTGTATTTGTATTCTTTCCCTTTTTTTGTGATTTATAAAAAAAAACAGTGTATAATGTATTCAGGGGCATATTATGTAAACAAAAGTCAGGAAAACAAAATGGGAAAATAGTGATATTATTAAAAAGTAAAACGACCGATAATAATAAATAAAAAGACGAGATTAAAAAATAAAACAAGGAGAACTTTATTAATCAAGATAATTCTGATTTTAGGCTTTTTACAGAACAATGGACAGTTAGATATTATCTTTAATATCTCAAAGAATGGTGTTCAATAAAAGGAGTATTTTATTTCCTCTAATTTCTATGTAGATTGCTGAGTTATGTTTGCTCAGTTTTACAGATTTACTTGATCAGTGTTTTTATAACGAGCACAGCACGAGTGCCAGGCAGTAACTTGGAGTTAAAGAGTTTTCTTGGAAACAAATAAACATTAAGTTTCCTTTCTTATAAAACATTTGTCGAGTATTAAAACATGTCCCATCCTATGTTGGTGAGATGGTCTGCCAGCTGGCCGTTGGTCCACACGGCCTCCGGGTCTTTAACCCAACAGTGAGCGGTCCTCCGGGTCTGGACTGTCGCCACGCGGAGACAAACCGGCCAATCAGAAGCTGTTAAACCTCGTTTAAAGATTGAAATTGTTTTTATAATTTCAGTTTGTTTTTATGACGCAGCCGCTGCCAGCTTGTGATTCACTGGTGCTGAGCTGAGAGGGAACGCCAGTTTAGACTTGCCACATTCGTAGGATTTTATTTAGTCCGGTGTGAGTTGAACGTGTCACTCGCCTATATTTAGACGGGTTGTCAGGAGGGCTGGCGCTGGATTCTCCCACAGTGCTGGAGTCAAGCGAAGGCCACGCTGCTGCTGCTTCTTCTTCTTTGGTGTCCTGCTGCGCGCTGACTTCAGTGTTGGCTTTTATGAATATAATATAATGGGATTCACACGTTACTGCAGCTCATGTGACGCACAGAGGAAGGGGGTGGGGGGCATTTTTAATTAATTTTTTTATGTGGAAATGTTGCAGTCCAGCACAGGTCGTCAGTAAATTATGCATTTTTCTTTTTTGTTTACGCTAAATAAATAAAAAATGGCAGTCGTGGTCAAAGAGACAGAAAACGTTGTCGCACAAATTCTTAAACAGAAAATCCTGTTCCGAAAAAAGGGACCGACAAATAACAAACACTACTTTTTTACTTTTTTACGTTTTCCTCCTTGTCGCCCCGACCTTTGTGAAACATTAACCCTTCACACCTCCTCTTCCTCCTCCTCCTCCTCTTCCTCCAGGAATAGCCACCACGCCTCAGGGGCTGAAGTACAAGGTGATCGAGCTTCCGTATCACGGCAACACCATCAGCATGCTGATCGTCCTGCCCTCTGAGGAGGACACGCCCCTGTCCCGCCTCGTCCCGCACATCAGCACGGCCGCCGTGCAGAGCTGGACCAAACTCATGAGCATGAGGAAGGTCCGCCTGCTCATCCCCAGGTGTGACACACACACTCACACACACACACTGACTCACACTCACACACACACACTGACTCACACACTCACTCTCTGAATGTGACGGTGACGCTGTGTGTTTCTCGTCTGAAGGTTCACTGCTGATGCCGAGGTGGATCTGGAAGCCCCCCTTTCGGCTCTGGGAATGACGGACATGTTCAGCGAGGGCAAAGCGGACTTCAGACACCTCAGTGAGTGAAAGCAGCCGACCCACAAAAGCGACGCACAACTCGCCCGGCAGCCGAGTGAAGGCCGGTGAACACGAAGAGGAAAAGCCTCGTAGTGGCGTTCGCTGCCAGGAGTTGTGTCTCGCTGTCAAAACATCCTCTGGTTCTCCTTCTCTCCTCGCTGAGTGGAAGCAGATCCAAATGTTGGCCTCTAGCGCCACCGTGTGGCTTAATCTGCAAATGGGTTTATAGGGTCACTCCAGAAAAATAATCGTTAAGGATATGGATTTTCAGGCAAAGACTAAATCCTATTTTGTCATTATTTGAGTTACAGTCTCAACTAATGATGATTATAAATATATATGTCTTTTTTTTTTTTAGCTCTTTGCGACACTAGAGAAAAGGAATACACTCATACGATTCAGTAAAACTCTGTTTGGATCAAAACCGTCCAACTGAAGAGTTTGCTGTTGCACCTTTTATATAACTTCCTGTTGGTGTCGGCGCTAAAAGGCAACTATATATATATATATATATATATATATATATATATATATATATATATATATATATATATATATATATTTAAATACTTACTTAGTCCGACCCGTATGAACCATGAACGGTAGGTGTGAAAACGCCCTGAAAAGCACCACAGGATTCTCAAACTCAGCTGATAATATCAGTGTACTTTGTATCAGTGTCGGTACAGGAAGCAGCGCGATGGCTCCTGTAGTGTTTACAACCAACACAGTCGTTAATGAAGTCATCATTGAGCTCACACAGGGGAGGGGGCGGGCGACAGAGTGCTGAATGGAAACAAAACTCAATTCCTCATGAATTCATGTTTTCTTTCTTCAAAATGAATATTCGTTCTTAATGAACACAACGTTGAGTCCGAAATTATATTTACACATTTAATTCCAAGAAAGTTGGAAAAAGTATCAATTGCAATTTCTGCTTTCCCCCAGATTTGGCCAAATGTTGTTGTTGTTTTCCTCTCAGGCGCTGAGCCCGTCCACGTGTCCAAGGCTCTGCAGAAAGTCAAAGTTGTGGTGAATGAAGACGGAACGAAAGCAGCCGCTGCCACCAGTGAGTATTTGTTCTGTGTTTCGTTGCTCCGCCTCAGTTCTGCTCTCTGACCTGCTTCTGTGTTTAGCGGCCATCTTGCTGGCTCGCTCCTCTCCACCCTGGGTCACAGTGGACCGGCCTTTCCTCTTCCTCATCAGACACAACCCCACAGGTACGCTCCTCTTCCTCCGTCTGGTTCAGCTCTTAAAGGTCTAACAGACAATGATGAGTTCTCCCCGTCTGTCTCAGGTACCGTCCTCTTCATGGGTCAGATCAACCAGCCTTGAGTCCAGACGTCACTGGTATCATCGTACACCAGCATGGGAAATGCTTCCACACACACACTGCTGTAGACTTATGTACAGTGTGGACATATGATGTTATTTGTTTTAAATGTTGCTTTTTACGTTGCGTAACATGCTTTATATGATGTTTTTTGCTGACTACATTTTCCAGCCGTTTTAATTTTTTGATATGCTTTTTTGAATATCTTACGTTTTTTTTTTAAAAAGACTTTGAATGTCAGTTGTGTATTTTCTCAACTCTGGAGTAGCGTAATCAGTTTATTTATCCTGCCACCGTTTGCAGTGTAGAAGTTCTGGCGATGTGCATCCTATCATGAGCGCCCTGCATTCAGGTCCTTTGCAGTGATGTTCCCTCACTGAGGAAGTCTTCTGTTATCACACTCGCTTCGTATGTGATTGAATAAATACACATATTTATAACATCAATGGGTTTGGCCTTCTTCTGTGCGAATGTGTTCTGTCGTGTATAAAATAACGCATGCATGTATTTCTATATCCTATTTTCCATCATTCTATTTCCTGAAACTTTCATGCCAATAAAGTTGCATTGAATAGGATTGTAAAGGTGCGACCTGCCGGGGAAATGTTGCAATATTTTTATGTTATGAACGGTCTGTGGTAACATTATCCATTGTATACAGTGCACACACATTGTTTACTGTGCATGTAATTCTCAAATAGTCTGGAATATCGGTCACTGTAAGCATGATTCCTGTTGTATTAACTCAAATATATATATATATTTATCTCAGGACCAATCGTAAGGATTCACTCCTTAATTAACAGAACTGTAACAGCTAGAGATTAAAAATCTACAGATCAACATTTGCAAGTTAAAAATCCACAATTTAAATTGAAATCATTGAATGCTAAGAACTTAAAGTAACTCTTTAGATTTTTTTTATTACAGTGCTCAGATAGTTGGATCTCCATTTCTAAGGCTATAATCTTAAATTTCAGATCCTAAAATGTCCAAATCTACCAGTGTAGCAAGAGGAGTGACTTTGCACATTAAGGACTCTGTGTCCTCGGAGCGGTCACATCTGGGCACTGAGTTAGAAATACAACTCACCCGTTGGATACATTTGAGATCTGGGTCTTGTTTAAGTACATGTGAGGCTTTTCCTCCCCCTGGGCTGTTTTTTCCATTTATTTTCCCACTTGCAGAAACATTTTGATGGGATGTCTGACCCACTTGTGGTTAACGAGACAGAAAGTAAGTACTGCTGCATGTAGTATGCATACTTCCTCTCAACATGCCCCCTTCTGACCTCCTTCCTCATACAGACTCAAATCCCAATCTTCATATCTCTCTCTCGCAGATATTTTGAGCCCTTCGTGAACCCTTTATGTAAATCAACATTTCTGCAGACTTCATCTGAAGGCAATTACCCACAATTCATAGCAATAAACACGGGGTGACCAGTAGCGTTGACGCCGGAGACATAATAAATACCATCATTACGGTAATCCTACCAGTGGCTCCGGTTCTCTCTCGGCTCCCTTCTATTACCGTCATTACGGTAATCCTGCCAGTAACTCCTGTTCTCTCTTGGCTCCATTCTATTACCGTCATTACGGTAATCCTGCCAGTAGCTCCTGTTCTCTCTCGGCTCCCTTCTATTACCGTCATTACGGTAATCCTGCCAGTAACTCCTGTTCTCTCTCGGCTCCCTTCTATTACCGTCATTACGGTAATCCTGCCAGTAACTCCTGTTCTCTCTCGGCTCCATTCTATTACCGTCATTACGGTAATCCTGTCAGTAGCTCCTGTTCTCTCCCGCCCCCTACTATTACCGTCATTACGGTAATCCTGACAGCGGCTCCGGGTGTCAGCTGATCCTGCTTTTCTACTGCTCGTGAGGAGGAAAACACGGCTGGACACCTAAACGCACCATGGCGGCGGAGATCCACTCGAGGCCGCAGACCGCCAGACCGATCCTGCTGAACAAGATCGAGGGCCACTCGGACGCCGTGAACGCGGCCGTTTTAATCCCGAAGGAAGATGGCGTCATCACGGTCAGCGAGGACAGGTGGGTTTTGTTCATTTCGTCAGTTACGGGGAGCTTTTCGGGCTCGGTCTACTTGCTGGTCGGTGCACTGATTATTCCCGGTGCTCGGGCTGCAGAAGGACAACACGAACGGAGAGTTAAGAGCCGTTTGGTCCCTTTTTCTTTTTAATAATATAATGTTTTGGCGACGTTATTCCAAAAGGACGCGAGCTTCCTGTTGGAGGGTGTGGGGATAAAAATAAATAATAAACCATCAAATCCTTTCCATAATCTATCCGCCATCAATCCACCAACCGTTACAGAAAACGGGAGTATAACGTGTTTTTGGTTTAATGATATAATATTGAGCTTTACGACTGTTTTGTTACTTTACGTCCCAGAGTTAAACTGTTCGGCTTTGTTTGCTTAACGAGCCGCGAATAGTAAACATTACTTTCTCAGAGCAGCGGCTGCTGCGTTCAGGTGCTGCTCGTAATCTGTAGAGGCTTAATTCGTCGCAGGTGCTTATAGCGAGACATGTTTAGCTGGATCTTGTTGTAAGAGTCTTGAATTACCCACCGTCGTTTGGTTTGATGAACACAACAAGTTTCAAGTGGTTTATTATCTGTATTTATAAGTTGCTCTTTAATGACTCTACTCGAAGCTGCGTGACTTCATGCGCCCTTGAACGTCACATTCTGACAACTGGGTACAATAGCATTTGTTTTTGTTTTGGGTGTTCATTGGTGAATAACAACACAAAGTCAGTGCCAAACGTTACATGTGAGTCATGCTGTTATGGACCTCTTCTCCTCAGGGTGCAGCCGGGTGCACGTCAGTCAGCTGAATGCTAGGACTGGTGTTAAGAAGAGACCTCCTCAGTGTGAATGTGATGCAGTTCCCATCAGGAACCCTCTTGATATTGAAAGGGGAAGCAGACTCAGGTTCCTCGATGAAACAAGTTTGGACCGATGTGGCTTTTGATACGTTTCCTTTTTTATTTTGCGTGGCTTTGCAAACATTTTACTGGAATAGATGTAAAACCAGAAGCTGGTGGGTGTGGTCTCTGCAAAGCTGTTCGTGGTGTTTCAGAGGGCACTTAAATGCATCATGAGCAACAACACTGCACTCACATCAAAGTAATATTGAACTGTCAACAGTGAAGCGTGTGTTCGTGGCTGGAAAGTCGTTTTGGGATGATGCTGCATGAGTGACCTGCCGGGAACGGAAAATGATTCAAACACTATTTTATATTTTATGAATAATCATCCCGCCGCTGGCCATGGTGCTTAATGTGAACTGAGCTGAGCGTTGTGTGTGTGTGTGTGTGATCGAGAATCAGGGCTGGCGTCCCAGACGAGGATTAAACCCAGTCCAAGACAAAGGCCCTCTTCATCTCCATTGGAAAGTGCCTCGTTTTACATAAATTATATATAAATAACTTCAGTGTAGGTCCATACAAACAGGAAGTCAGAGAGAAAGACCCACGAGCAGACTCTGAATGTGACCTCTTGACCTCTTGACCTCCTCCTCTTCTCAGAACCATCCGGGTTTGGCTGAAGAGAGACAGCGGGCAGTACTGGCCCAGCATCTACCACACCGTGTCCTGTGAGTAACCCTTCAGGGGGAAAGCTGATTACCAAACAAGCCTTTGTCGTGTTGCCGCTGGCGATGCGATGCTCATGCCGAATGTCTCCTCCCTTTTCCCCGTCTAGCCCCGTGCTCCTGCATGTCGTACCACCACGACAGCCGGCGCATCTTCATCGGCCAGGACAACGGGGCCATCGTGGTGAGAGGACGGGAATATTATTATTATGTTATTATTATAATATTATTATTATATTATATTATTATGCATAGTTTTAAATGTTAAACCTGCAGATCTGGTTTGAGTCGGCTGCAGTTTCAATATTTGGACTCCACCAAATGCCTGTGAGGGACGGAGGGCTGTTTGATTTGAAACTGTGTGTGTGTGTGTGTGTGTGTGTGTGTGTGTGTGTGTGTGTGTGTGTGTGTGTGTGTGTGTGTGTGTGTGTGTGTGTGTGTGTGTGTGTGTGTGTGTGTGTGTGTGTGTGTGTGTGTGTGTGTGTGTGTGTGTGTGTGTGTGTGTGTGTGTGTGTGTGTGTGTGTGTGTGTGTGTGTGTGTGTGTTATAAACCCTCCAGGAGTTTCTCATCTCTGAAGATTTCAACAAGATGAGCCACGTCAAGACATATCCAGGTGAGACGGGAGATGACGACATACATACACATACACATATACATACACATACACACACACATATACATACACACACGTTGAGATTGTATCGTGTTGTTTGATGACGGAGGGTTGCAAGATCACGTTTAGAAAAAAACTAATTATTAGATTATTTCTTTAGATGCAGAGCAAAAGAAAGTTTTTTCATGTTTATATCCGTCACACTTCATAATATCTTGTATTCATTAGTGCATCAAAGACGGAGATAGATATATTTATTTATATATATTTCTTTTTTTTAAGAATAAATGCTTTCATCGACAACATTTGGCTTTTGAGAAGACATCTAAAGATTTCCCTTCAGGCTCTGAGAAGTCCTGACAAGCATTCATTTTTTTTAATAATAATAATAATTAACAGAATTAATCAAGAACAATCAGCAGATCAGTTGATAATAGGAATAATGATTAGCTGCAGCAGAAGCGTGACTCACCACCGGATGTGTTCACTTCAGAGAAGGGGCGGGGCTTAACGTCGTCATTAGCCTGTTGGTGGGCGGAGTCACTTTCCTGAGCGCTGCAGACGTTGTTTGTTTTTGTGCAGCCAACAATTAAAAAACTATAATTCTGAAATTATTGAATAAATAATTTCAGATTATGAAATTATTAGATTTATGAATTAGCCTATTTAAAACAATAGTGTTTTGTAAATTTGGAGACATTGAATACTGTGTGTGTGTGTGTGTGTGTGTGTGTGTGTGTGTGTGTGTCTCTCTGTGTGTGTGTGTGTGTGTGTGTCTCTGTGTGTGTGTGTGTGTGTGTGTGTCTGTGTGTGTGTGTCTCTCTGTGTGTGTGTGTGTGTGTGTGTGTGTGTTGCAGCCCACCAGAACCGCGTGTCCGACATGGTCTTCTCTCTGGAGAGCGAGTGGGTCGTGAGCACCGGCCACGACAAGAGTGTGAGCTGGATGTGCACGCAGAGCGGCAGCATGCTGGGCCGGCACCACTTCACGGCCTGGGC
Organism: Cottus gobio; assembly: GCA_023566465.1. Taxonomy (NCBI): domain Eukaryota; kingdom Metazoa; phylum Chordata; class Actinopteri; order Perciformes; family Cottidae; genus Cottus; species Cottus gobio. Next base: position 26,179,478 of record CM042220.1, on the reverse strand, counting down.
CTCCTGCCTGCAGTATCCTGTGTGTGTGTCTGTGTGTGTGTGCTGCAGCTCTTTGTCGTCACTTTGGGTCCCTTTGTAGTTGTTTTACAATCGGTCGTTTTGCATCTTTTTTTGTAGTTATCAATCTTTTTTTTGGTCTTTTTTTCTTTCTTTTTGATGTAAGTTTTAATTTATTTCATCTCTTTGTAGTTTAGAATCATGTTTGTTTAACGTCTCGTTTTAGTTGTGATTACATCTTTTTTGGGTTGTTTTGCATCTCTTTGTAGTCGTTTAACATCTCATTTTGGTCATTTCGTGACTTCCCAACAAGACATGAGCAGTAACTTCAAACAATGGACCTGTTGGGGCCCCTTGGACCCGGTTTGGTTCTCCAGTGTGTCCCAGTGTGTGTCCCAGTGTGTGTCCCAGTGTGTGTCCCAGTGTGTGTCCCAGTGTGTGTCCCAGTGTGTGTCCCAGTGTGTGTGTCCCAGTGTGTGTGTCCCAGTGTGTGTGTCCCAGTGTGTGTGTCCCAGTGTGTGTGTCCCAGTGTGTGTGTCCCAGTGTGTGTGTGTCCCAGTGTGTGTGTGTCCCAGTGTGTGTGTGTCCCAGTGTGTGTGCGTCCCAGTGTGTGTGTGTCCCAGTGTGTGCGTCCCAGTGTGTGCGTCCCAGTGTGTGCGTCCCAGTGTGTGCGTCCCAGTGTGTGCGTCCCAGTGTGTGCGTCCCAGTGTGTGCGTCCCAGTGTGTGCGTCCCAGTGTGTGCGTCCCAGTGTGTGCGTCCCAGTGTGTGTGTGTCCCAGTGTGTGTGTGTCCCAGTGTGTGTGTGTCCCAGTGTGTGTGTGTCCCAGTGTGTGTGTGTCCCAGTGTGTGTGTGTCCCAGTGTGTGCGTCCCAGTGTGTGCGTCCCAGTGTGTGCGTCCCAGTGTGTGCGTCCCAGTGTGTGCGTCCCAGTGTGTGCGTCCCAGTGTGTCCGTTCCCGCCTTGACTCGCTCAGATACGACCAGGAGACGCAGCACGCCTTCGTGGGCGACTACTCGGGGCAGATCACGCTGCTGAAGCTGGAGAAGCAGACGTACTCCACCATCACCACGCTGAAGGGCCACGAAGGTAAAACTCTCCTGAGACCTCAAGCATGTGGAAGATGTGGTAAAATAATCTGTGACCCAGATTCCTCCACATGGCTTCATTATGCCGGCGGAAGAAAATCAGTATGCAAAGCAGCTTTTAAACACTGGCAGGAGGCTGGACCACAAGATATCCCAGCATTAGATGATGATGATGATGATGATGATGATGATGATGATGATGATGATGATGATGATGATGGAAAATGTTATTTCTAAAGCTAAAAGAATCCCCAAAGCTCCGGCACTCGTGTTGTTTCATAGTTCAGATGGAGAGATCCTGTCTTTCCAGGTCCAGCCTGTTGGTAAAATAGATCCCGCCTCTAAACCGAGCCTCCAGGCCGCTCGTCACGAGCTCGTTGAGAACAGGTCACATGTCCGTGTCCCCTCCCCTTTTTAAGACTTATTAAAACATGTTTTTCTCTGTTTGATCTGCAGATCCTTCATAATAATGCATATTAATTGGACTGATAATAAGGCATATTAATGGATGTGGTGCCGGCCTCCAGCTGAGCACACACAGGAGTGCCACCCTAACATGTAACGGAGGTTATGATCAAATATAGAAAACAGAATAGAAAGGTCAGACCCCGCCTTTAATCTCACTTTGTTGTTTTTACTTCCTCTTCTTGTACATCTTCATCCTTTTCCTCCTCTTCCTCCAGCAGTCTTTGGCTCCTACAGTAAAATATAGTCAAATTCACGTTAAGAGCAATATAAATCAATATTAACAGCTTTGCCAACACCAATATATTAGTTTTTATCATGTTTAAATATTATTTAATTATTTATTTCTCTGCTATAACTGACTTCGTCCCCTCTTATTGGCTCAAAGCCGTCAGTAATGTGTTGATGCATGCAGACCCCATGCATATGTCGGATGATAATTCATCCGGTTTGATGACATCCGGTCTGTGGTGTCGTGGTGCTCTTCTTCATCGTGTGACATCATCATCATATGATGATGTCATATCAGAAATTAAACAAATGTGATCAAATATAATAAAGACAGACACAAACACACATGTAACCCACATGTAACCCACGTGTAACACACGTGTAACACGCATGTAATCCACGTGCTACCACGCGTGCTTCCCTCCCCTCAGGCAGCATCGCCACCCTGTGGTGGGACCCCGTCCAGAGGCTGCTGTTCTCGGGGGCCGCCGACCACAGCGTCATCATGTGGGACATCGGGGGCCGCAAGGGCCGGACACTGCTGCTGCAGGGACACCAGTAAGGGCTACACACACACACACACACACACACACACACACACACACACACACACACACACACACACACGGGACACGTTAAGGTCCTAAAGAAGTCCACATCTGGGACTGGGACGGTCCAGAAGTGTGTTTTTAAAACTGGAACGCCATTTGAGTTTTAACTCCAAAGAAATGTCTGATGAATCGTATTAGTGTGTTTCTCCATTTGTT